>JAJAGP010001268.1:0-17500 GCA_025084515.1 Ancistrus triradiatus
TGAATCTACAATAGGCAAGCAGGGTGGTGTGAATGTGATGGCAATTGTAAGAAAATGGAAGACATACAAGACCATTGATAATCTCCCTCGATCTGGGGCCCCACACAAGATCTCATCCTGTGGGGTCAAAATAATCATAAGAACGGTGAGCAAAAATCCCTGAACTACACGGAGGGACCTGATGAATGACCTGCAGAGAGCTGGGACCAAAGTAACAAAGCTACCATCAGTAACACCTTTTTTTCCCCCATCAAAATTACAGACCTCTCTCATCTTTCTAAGTAGGAGAACGTGCACAATCAGTGGCTGACTAAATACTTTTTTGCCCCACTGTAAGTGTGCCGTGAAAAATCATCAGGTGTCACCTGACTGGTAATCTAAGCGAGCAGGCAGAACAATTACATTCTCTTCCACTAGAGGGCAGTAAGATATCAGCTTTGTGTTCAACTAAACAGGCCCAGGTTTCACACTGAGTAAACTGAGACTAAATTTCCATTACATTTCAATAAATATACTTTTTGTGACATTTTTGTTTGGTGGTGTGCCTTGTGATTTTGCTAATGTGAAATATGTGCCGTGGCTCAAAAAGGTTGGGAAACACTGCAGTATTCAATATACAATGTGTGCAATATATGTATGTATATATGTAGTGCAATACGCAATAAATTACACGACATAAATAGTTAATAAGCTCTATGTTAATGACTTTGCCCAATTGTAGCAGTGGCCATAGTCATGTTTTAAACATGTTTAATGCACACTGCAATACTCTCCAGCATTCATCAGTGCGTGACGTAGGGGGTCATTTGACAGGAGTGATAAGCGCTGAGAAATGTAGTGAGGAAAAGCCGTGGTCGTGTTTTCAACCTGTTTAATGTACCCTACTCTATGACATATGCAGGATATATTAAACTCCTTGATTTACTCTAAATTCAACTTACAAAGGATTTGTCAAAACATATCCCCATCATAAATAATGGAATACCTGTATATGGTAAGTGAAACCGATAAAATGGACAATGAGTGTAATAACAAGGAGGTGTACCTAATAAAGTGACCAGTGAGTGTATAAAAATACTGAATTTCTACATTATAGGGAAGAGGAGGGTCGTCTCAGAATCAAAGACCTGCAGAAGCAACTGATTGATATCCGCAGAGAAAAGACTGTGGAGCTTCAGGTAATTGAATTTTCACATGCTGCAATGTAAAACGTTCCATGTTCTAATACTGGACAATTTGCACTTGCAGAGCTGAACAATAAATGCATGAACACATCAGCTGCCTATCAAACAAAACAGCAAACAGGGTTAGGGGGTCAGTTACCCTGGAAAATCTCGCTCTGAAAAGCATGTATTTAGCTAATTATCAATTTTACAGTTAGTCATTTGGAAAATATTCTTATACAGATTTACAACTGATACAGTCTTAGATACAATCCAAACTATTCTGGGTTAATGACCTTATGCAACGTCCCAACAGGACTCCAGAAATACACAGCGCAGGTCACTTTGCAATTATGTACACAACAATGGAAATGTGTAAATGAATAAAATAATGGGTTTCACTACAGTGCTTTGGAAGAACAGCGAAAATCTGGAGGTCTTTAAACCTTGTAAACATGACCTGTGCGTGTCCATCAGAAGCGTGATGAAATGATAGCACACCTGAAAGATCAGCTGCAGGAGACCAAAGTGAAAACCAGACAGAAAAAGAGTTACGTGAAGCAGAGCGCCGAGCTGCTGGTCTACCAGGGCCAGAAACTAAACGCTCACCAAGAGAGTGAGCTGGAGGAGGACATATGGGTAAATATTAGCTTAATTAATATTAGATTTGTTTCAGTTAATCAGTGCTGATGATGTCTTGTACTGATCCTGTTAGATTCTGAAGAAAAAGCTGGAGGAGGAAAGAAGGGTTCACAAGGAGATGGAAGACTTTCTTAATAAGCACCAAAAAGTAAGTGCAGAACAAATGGGGAGCACCATAAAAAAAAAAAAAAAAAAAAAAAAAACACTGACAGGTAATGCTGTAGCCGATTCCTGGGAAATCCTAGGTCCTAGTATTCCTGTGGATGTTGCATACTGATGGTAATGCCCTGAGACACTGCAGATATAGTTCTGGAAGGGGTTGACTTGGTATTCAAGTTCCCCAGATCTCAATCCAGTCAAGCATCTGTGGGATAGGCTGGACAAAAGTCCAATCCATGGAAGCTTCACTTTGCAACTTACAGAAACTTGCTGCTTAAAGACGTGGGGTCCTATTTGAGACTTGGTCCTCCCAAGGTTTCTTCCTTATAACATTTTTGGAGTTTTCCCTTGCCACTGTCACCATAGGTGTGCTCAATTTTGGCTGCCTAGATATAAGCTGCTTTGAGATGATGCTCCACTGTAAAAAGCTATATAAATACTTTTGAATTGACAGGGCTTGAAAGGAACTTCTGCTAAGGCCTTGGTGCCAGATACCACCTTTGATTGGAACCTGATTGGTGTTTTTATTATATTATATATAAAAAACACACAATATATATACACTCCCCAGACAACAAAAAAATTAGTCATCTAAAAAGGTGGTAGTAATTTCAGGATCCTGTAGATGCCGTTGCATCGTAGATGGATGATCAGGTAATAAATACCTGTGGCGTATATGACGGGATTCATAGATTGAGAAAAGGTGGTACAGTGCAGTGAATGTCTCATTCATTGTGTGGAAAATGGGTTGCAAAGCAGATGATAAACACTGCATATATTTTTTTATTTGCATTTTCCATACCGTCCCAACTTTTTCTGATTTGGACTTGTAAATAATGTGCTCATGTTTTCTCTCTCTCTCTTTCAAGAGTTTACAGGAGAAGTTGGAGTACTGGATGGACCGCTATGACAGCGACACACAAGCCAAGCAGCAGGAACTTAATACTCTAAAGACCAACAAGGCGAACAACCTGGCACAGTTAAGCGAGCTTGCAAAGAAGGTTAGCTCAGCCATCCATCCTGCACCAGTCGAAAACCTCCATGGGGTTACATTACGAGAGCGATATGAATCCTTCTTTATGGCTTTCAGTACAGAGAGTGTGAGCAGGTCATCATCGAGGACCGACTGGAGAAGGAGAATCGGCGTAAACAACAGGAGAGAGAGGAGTTTATGAGGAAAGCAGCAACAACAGTGAGTGATTGCCATTATATGGACTGTTTCTCAAACAGGTCACTGTTGTAAATGACATCTGTGGGTCTTTCCCTAGAGTCTTAAATATTTATAGTTATTAAAGTGCAACACCAGTGACCTTTATTTCTTTTGCTCCCCATGAGAACTACCTGCCAGTACAGTAACCAAACAAGAAGCAGGCATTGTTGATATGTTTTGGCCTTTGACATTACAAGCTTTTTAAATACTGGCGATAAAAGCAGATTTCAGGCTTAATAAAAATTGTACATTTTATTGCCTCACTGCTTTAATACAGAACACAGTGATCATCAGTGACCTACACTTACCGTTCACATGCAGATGAAGCATTCGAAGAGAGGATTGTCAGCATACAGTGGTGCTTGAAAGTTTGTGAACCCTTTAGAATTTCCTATATTTCTGCATAAATATGACCTAAAACATCATTAGATTTTCACACTAGTCCTAAAGTATAGTCTAGAGAAACAGATGGACTACAGACTGTAAATTGTAGAACTACAAAGTGCTTCTGTATGGTAAGTGGAACTGATAAATGGACAATGAGTGTAAAAAGGTGTACTTAATAAGGTTAATAACGTGGTTGATGAGTGTATGTTCTGACAGTCCTAAAGTATGGGTCCAGGAGCACAACTAGGAACTGTGTTGGTGCAGCAGTTAAGGTACTGGACTACTTACCAGAAGGTCCCAGATTCAAGTCCAAGCATCGCCAATCTGGCACAGTTGTTTGGAATTCAACTTGTAAAACTATGAGTTGCGCTGGAAAAGGCTGTCTGTGAAAGATGTAACTAAATGTAAATGGAAAATGCAATTAAAGGCCTTTTCACATAGAGTCACACACACATTAATGCCATCCTTAACACCAAAACTGCCGGTCTGCGACACTGCGTAAATTCTTTAATCGGAGTCTGTTCGAATTTCTGCATTGTTCGGATGTGTTAAAATCAGGCTGACCAATCAGAGCTCGGTTGTCAGGCAGAACAGCTCATCCTGCTAGCAGCAGAACTATAAAATATGGATATTAAAGAAAAGACATGGTGGAAAGATGGTGAAAACCTCTGTGACTGTATGGAATTTTCTTTATCTAAATGCATTCTAGTCCGTTCATGCCCACAAAAACACAAACTATAGATTCCCTCAATTGGGAAGAAAAAGACATGGCGAAATCTCATTAAGAGAGGGGACAGGGAGTGTTTAGACACCAAATACGTCAGTGTGAGGCCAACACCATGTTAAAAATTGCATCAGTTTTCTTTTTCTTGCCTAAAAATTATACTCGGTGTGTAAAGGCCTTAACACTGAAGTTTAAATTCCTTCCTACCAAACTAACCTTAAACACAAAGTTAAAACAAACACTGAGACCTGATTAGATTCTACTCTTCAAGTTCTGACTCACGTTCAAGATGCCCTGCATAAGATCACCTGCAAATTCTAATGTACCACCTTTATTCTGTCTGCAGATTCAGTCATGGTGGAGAGGAACTCTGGTCAGGAAAGGCCTGGGACCTTTCAAAAAGCTCAAGAAGCCTAAGGCTAAGCCTAAAAAGGAGAGCAAAAGAAGAAAGAAGTAGTAGTGAGGATATAAAGTCATGGCATCACAAAGTCTCGACATGGCAGAAATTGGAACTTTATTAATTAATTTTTATAATAAATCCAAACGTTTATTTCAGAAAATACTTATTTCACTAACTTTATAACATTACAGATAGAGCTTTGATGGGACAATTCAGAGAAATGAAGTAAAAAAAAGTTATATATATAAAAAAACAAAATCGTTAAAGAAGTCCATGCTGTCTGATTGAAGTATGTAGTGCATCCTTGTGTGTGGCCAGCGATACATACTTGTAAACGTATGGAATGTATTAATTTACTGTACAGACACGCAGGTGAAAACCCTGCAGAAGGGCCGACATCATTTCTGCTGGGGAATACCCTAGTCAAAATACAAAACATTTATATTATTAGCTTCAGAATCACTTTTAACTTCCCTCTTTAAAACAGCTGGGTCTAAAAAAGCAAGTTAAAAATACAAGTTCTGTAAGCATATTCTCTTTCTTTTTTTTTAGATTTTTTTTAGATCTTTAATGAAGAATTCTGGGTGAACTGTAGTGCACTGACCTACATGCTATGTTTTAGTTCCTCACTGAACGTGAGATCTACAGCACCTCCCTCCAACCTAGCCATCACCAAGCGTGTTTTTGACATTCACACGATTCAGCGCGTCCCAGTTACTGAGCCGAGGTGCAATGCTGCGTCTGATCTCAGGTTCTCAGCAGTGTGGACGAAGGCCTTCTAAAAAATAGTGTGCACATTCTGAAAACATACAACTTCTGATCACAGAGAAGGACAAGCAAGCCATGCAATGGTGCCTACAGCCTTAGTGTGAGGCACCAGCTCTATTCTAACCCTCCCTCCCCATTCCACCTAGTAACTCGTTCATGCATGATCTGTTACACGAAGCGTAACGGCGATAAAGTAACACATCTCTCCCGCGAGCCCTTTCCGGCATGCTTCATTGTCAGTCACCATCAGCACCGAGCTTTGAACCGACAAGGCCGTGTTTCAATCTAAACAGTGTTTAGTCCCTGTTATCACAAATAGTGCCTTGTTGTATACTATATTAAACATACCATTGTAAAGTCTGCATTCAACTAAATATTCTTCGTCAGTGAGGCGTCTATATGAAGTATCCATACATACAGCTTTGGGAAACCGTGTCACCCTGTGGCTACATACTATATTTCTGATAAACATGTGCAATGTGCACTTCTCGGGGATCACAACCCCTCTATAGAAGTCCAGCTTTTAGCTTAGCTCCATTACTTAGTTCAAAACCAGAGTTATACTTGCTTTTAAATGTGTACAAACACGCTAGGTGGCTTCTGCAGACATCTGTTGAGCTTATTGAGCTTTAAAATTTCATGAAGCACCAAAATGATGCAGGAGAGAGTATGGCAAGGTCTAATGGGACTGTGGTAGCCTAGTGGTTAAAGTACTGGACTCTGGACCAGAAGGTCCAGGGTTCAAATCCCACCTCTGCAAAGCTGCCACTTGGGTCCTTGAGCAAGACGATTAACCCACAACTGCTTGGATTGTAGAACTGTACCAATTGTAAGTCGCTCTGGATAAGGGCGTCTGCTAAATGCTGTAAATGTAATGGAGGTCAACCAGCAAACTACCTCTCAGCCAACTACTTGAATATGGCACTATGGGGACTGTGGTAGCCTACCAGAAGGTCCAGGGTTCATATCCCACCTCTGCATATTATGCATATGGTGCAATTTGCTAGCCAACAATTGCTATAACAAATGCTCTCTGACCTAACCAGAGTTCTGGAATAGGCTCCGGACCTCCCAGTTACTCTCTCCAGGGTAAGCAGGGGGCATAAATCCGGAAGTGGTCTAACATGCAAACTCGCTGCCTCAGTGAGCCAGTTTCAAATCCAGGCAGTACCGCCTGGCTAGTTTGAATGTCACACCCAGGCATGACTGGTATGAGGGCGAGGACTGTTCCTAAAGCCTCCCCTGCTATGGACTGGCATCCCTTATGCCTGGAACCTGTTTTCTGGGAAAGATGCGGGGCTCCCAGTGGAGTAAAATTGGAATGGGAGTTTATAATATCCCAATAATTACTATATTAAACTTCTCATGAAGGAACCCCTGTTCCACATACTAATCTTCTGTATCTGATTTAAGACAGCTTGTGTAACAGTGGAAGAAAGTTTAAAAGGAATTATCTGCACTATGGCAGCGCCATGCAGAATAGCAAGATAGCAACAGTACGTGTGTTTTGGGACACAGCACAAGCTCTGACAGGCCAACTTGGAGCTCTACTGGTTGGGATCATGGTGGTAATAAGAACTGGAAAGCAGTTCACAATGAAACCCGTTTCTTTTAATGAGGTTGGCTCAGAGGCATAAAGTACCGCAGGAACGGTTTCTCAATAGCTGCCTCCCAAACGGGATCCGACTGTGTTATGCGCTGCCTCTAAACATCCAACCACTTGGAAATGGATTACCACAAGGCTGAATTGCTGCTTGGGAAAATGTCAAAATGTGTGTCTATGGAGAGATACACTGGTACCAGAGCGGATTTTAGGCTACCACCAATAGTACTTGTTGGGTATCCCTGACCGTCCAGAGTCCATCGCAGTTTTGCGCCGCCTACTATTGGCTTTTAGACCTACAAATGCCCAAAAGGTTCAGAGGTGAATACGCGAGCAACAGGTGTCTGCATAGCAGCTGCATGAGTACACATACTGCTATTTATACAGCAAGTATAACTCTGACTAAAGAGCATTAGTGTAACTGATTTAATCTCATCTTTAGAGCTAATGCAGCACTGTTTTGCAAGCTGAGACAGTGCAGACATCTATGAATATATATATATATATATATATTTATGCACACACTCACTGATCACTATTAGGTACACCTCTGTTTCTACACTCTACACTTTGTAGTTCTACAATTACAGCCTGCAGTCCATCTGTTTCTCTACATACTTTGTTCGTCCCCTTTACCCTGTTCTCTAATGGTCAAGACCAGCACAGATCAGGTACTATGTGGGTTTTCTGGTATGATTGGATCAGACACAGCAGTGCTGCTGGAGTTTTAAAACACTGTTCACTCACGGTTAGAGATCTACCATATTGCTCCACCTCTTGGATGTAAAGTCAGAGCCAGGTCATCTGTTGTTGCACAGTTTGTGTTAGCCAGCCTCTAATCCTTGATCAGCGCTCACAGGACACTGCCTACAGGGTGCTGGTGGCTGGACATTTTTGGTAGCCAAATTAGGACCCATAGTACAAAATAGTTTGATAGCCACCCTATAGTACCTGATCATTAGAGAACAGGTTAAAAGGAATAAAAGTATGTAGACAAACAGATGGGCTACTGTCTGTAATTGCAGAACTACAAAGTGAATCTATATGGTAAGTGGAACTGATAAAATAATGGACAAGGTGGTGCACCTAAGAAAGTGATCGGTGAGAGTGCGTGTGTGTACATATAAATATATAGACTCCAACTTATCTGACAAGCCAGAGTCAGCTATGATCAATAATAACAATAATGACAATAATAGGTGCAAAAATAATCACTTAGAGTTAATCTGAGAAAGACAAAGCTCTGCTTTAAAATAAAAGGAATGAAAATCTCTAGAGTAAAACTGTTTGTTGTGATGAGTCGTCAGCATCTTCCTCGTCTTCCCTCAAGGCAATCTTTCTTCTTCCTGTCTTGTGAAAGTTCTGCCAGTGCTGTGGTCTCGTTAGATTGGGTGCATGGTTGGTGTGTCTAAGGGTGAAGAGCTTTCAATCTAGGGCATCTCTAGGATCTCCCTCTTGAGCCCATAGGAAGCAGAGGACAATCAGCATGCTCTGTCCATCTTCCGTGAAGGTCAGTCACTATATAAGGGTAGTGGTGGCGGATGGCGAGGAAACGTTCTTTGGGGGAGCCAGATCCAGGAGGGCACGCACCGTCCCTGCCACCTGTGCCATGCCCCTCTCTTCCAGGATGTGGAGCGGGAGACAAAGCTGGCTCTGAGGCCAGACAGGCAAATCCACAAAGACAGACAGAGAAAGAAACGGGGATGGGGTACAGCAAAATGGGAGAGAAACAAAAAATGCATGTCAATGGATAACCAAATGATAAAAAAATAAAAAAATAAATCAAATAATGAGGATCACAATGGTAAATAAAAAATAAAGAGATAGCGCAAACGGGTATAATTTAAGACTGGAATGAAAAGATGTGGGATGTAAAGAAAAGACATGACCTTGAGGGAAAACAGGGAGAGGAATAAAGAGAGCAAAGGGTGAAGAAACTTCAGTCTACAGGACTTTGAAACAGACATGTCCTCCATATGACCCCTTGTAGCCTTGGAGCCTTATTCATAAAGACTCAGTGCTGAGAGCTGCTCCTAGTGACAACATTCTTGCTGCTTAAAGTTAGGAGTAGATCCTAGTAGAGTTACAGTCGTATGAAAAAGTTTGGGCACCCCTGATAATTGTCATGATTTTAGTTTATAAATCATTGGTTGTTCAGATCAGCAACTTGAGTTAAATATATCATATAGCAGATGAACACAGTGATATTTGAGAAGTGAAATGAAGTTTATAGGATTTACAGAAAGTGTGCAGTAATTATTCAAACAAAATTAGGCAGGTGCATAAATTTTGGGCACCCCAACAGAAAAATGACATCAATATTTAGTAGATCCTCCTTTTGTAGAAATAACAGCCGCTAAACGCTTCCTACAGCTTCCAGTCTGGATTCTGGTTGAAGGTGCTTTGGACCATTCTTCTTTAGAAACATCTCCAGTTCAGTCATGTTTGATGGTTTCCGAGCATGGACAGCCCACATTTTCAGTAATATTCATGTCTGGGGGACTGATATGGCCATTCCAGAACGTTGTACTGGTTCCTCTGCATGAATGCCTTAGTAGATTTTGAGCAGGGTTTGGGGCCGTTGGCCTCGGAGCAACTTTGTCACTGATTCTAGAACATTGTTCTCAAGAATCTGGAGATATTAACTACAATCCATGCGACCCTCAACTTTAACAAGATTCCTAGTACCTGCACTGGCCACACAGTCCCACAGCATGATGGAACCACCACCAAATTTTACTGTGGGTAGCAAGTGTTTGTCTTGGGATGCTGTGTTCTTTTTCCGCTCCTTGTTATGTCCAAATAACTTAATTTTAGTTTCATCAGTACACAGCACTTTATTCCAAAATGAGCTGGATTGTCCAAATATGCTGTAGCACACCTCAAGTGACTCTGTTTGTGGCGTGTCTGCAGAAAAGGCTTCTTCTGCATTACTCTCCCATACAGCCTCTCCTTGTGCAAAGTGCGCTGTATAGTTGAACGATGAACAGTGACACCATCTGCAGCAAGATGAGGTTGTAGGTCTTTGGAGGTGGTCTGTGGCTTGACTATGACTGTTCTCACCATCCTTCGCCTCTGCCTATCTGAGATTTTTCTTGGTCTGCCACTTCGGGAGTTCCTTAACTAGAACTGTGCCTGTGGTCTTCCATTGCCTCACTATGTTCCTCACAGTGGAAACTGACAGCTGAAATCTCTGAGAGAGCTTTTCCCTTTCCCTGAACCATGATGTTGAACAACCTTTGTTTTCAGGCCATTTGAGAGTTGTTTTGAGGCTCCCATATTGCCACTCTTCAGAGAAGATGCAAAGAGGAGAAAAACTTCCAATTGGCCACCTTAACCCTTTATCATAGTTGGACTCACTTGTGTATGTAGATCAAGGGTCAGTGAGCTTACAAAACATATTTTGTGTTCCAATAATTAGTGCTAAAGGTATTCAAATGACAGGGTGCCCAAATTTATGCACCTGCCTAATTTTGTTTGAATAATTACTGCACACTTTCTGTAAAACCTATAAACTTAATTTCACTTCTCAAATATCACGGTGTTCATCTGCTATATGATATATTTACCTGAAATTGCTGAGCTGGACAACCAATGACTTATAAAGATAAATCATGAAAATTTTCAGGGGTGCCCAAACTTTTTCATACCACTGTAAGTTATTCATAAATCTTCTTAACCCCTAAAAGAGCTCCTAAGGTGAAAAACTGTTAGAAGTAGGGAGAACTTTTAGGCTTAGGAGTTCTCTTAAATAGAGGAGAAAACAGAGGAAAGATGATGAGGCAGAAGAAATGTTCTCCAAACACCGAATAACAGTGAGTTAATGAAACACTACCGATCAGATCATGCAGATTTCTTGTTGACCTTATTAGAGATGCGCTCACATCTAATTTTTGTTGCAATATCTCACCCCCAATTTACACACATTTTGTGGCTTATCCCTGTCAAGATACAATCCTGCTACTCAAGATGCACTGAACGATCTACAAGGTCCCAGTAAGGAAGAAAGAGCTTAGCTACTGTGCAGATTAGTTTATCTGTAAGAAATCTTAGACCGCATTAAATCACCAAGAGTGCACAGACTGGCCAAAGTGGGAAAATGATAGGAGAGGTAATTGTTTACATATTTAAAATAACCAGCCTGATGTGTTATGAAGTTATTTCTTTGCTTATAAGAAAGAAATGATTGAAGATTGAGTGAAACAGACTGAAAGGCAAGGATTTCTCAGTCAGGTCAGGTTTTATTGTTAAAAAAAGAAAGGCTAGGTAACAGGGAACATACTCACACAAACTGTACCTAATCACACATGCTGTCTCCGATCAGCACACACCCAGTTTGCCATTCATGCTCAATAAAAAACAACTGCATCCTCATAGCTATCATACAGCTACAGCCAGCTCCAGAATTATTGGCACCTTAGATATACAAGTAAGAATAGTGAAGTTTTTGTCGATAGTTAGCCACACCTCACACTGGAATATACTCACTGACTGCAGAAATATAGATAGAAATGTCGTTTGCTGCAAAACTCGGCATGTGGTTATGGCCCAGACAGATTACAGGTGTGGTCTGATTAGACACTGGGTCTTGCCACAAGAAAGCATAAAACTGCTTCTCCCGCTGCGCTATAAAAAGGCTCTCAGGTGCTACTTTTGGGTAGTGTACCTCTTGGTGAGAGATTGTTGACTGCTAGGGTCTGTAGACCACACCTGAAATAATTTACAAATCTGCCTGCAACATAACTGCTTGCCAAGTTTTGCAGCAATAAGACATTTCTGTGGAAGTTTTATTTTTTTGCCAACGAGTGCATATTTTAGTTAAAGTTCATTCATTAAAAATAGCATGGAAGCTTCATGTTCGGGCGGCCCAATGGCAAGTCGTTAGCCCGCCACCGTGGTTACCCTGATACGAGTTTTGGTGATGACTTTCAGGCATCACGCACCAGCACGATTGCCTGTGCCTGGGGAGGGGAAGCTGATTAGGGGATCATGTGCAGCGCTGAAACCGCAATCCTGACCCAGCCTGTCCAAATACACTCCTCAGTACAGAAACCCGAGATCCTCCAGGCCACTCCTTTTCCTTCGTCCCACACATTTTCAATGGGATTTACATCAGAGGACTGGGATTGCTTTCTGATCACTGGGAAATTTCTCCAGTTACACAGTATTTTGTGCATGAGAATTTCTAGGGTGCCAACAATTATGTTGCTAACTGTATCTAACTTTGATTGTTACAAGATGATCCACACATTTTCTGCTCATGGCTCCTTCTTGGCAACAAAACACAAAGGCCACAATTCAACCCTGGACTCCTAAATACATTATTGCAGACTTTTGCTCTGCTAGGCAAAAATCATTGGGCAAAGATGCCTGACAATAACCCATGGCTATCTTTTCTTTTTGCTTAGAGGGCGTATTTAGTGCAAAATACTAATATCAGCCCAGGCTAGGGTCGTTTCGGTTAAGGTAGTTCACCAGCAGCAAATCAACTCTTTGGAAAAAGATTCGAGACAGGGATTAAAAATAGGGCATGTAGATTGGACATAGAAACAGCTTCTGGTTTTGGGTTTGTCTTTGATCCAATATCTGTAGGCTAGAATCACACAGGCTGTGGGATTGAAAATATATTAATACTAATAAAAAATTCCTATGGTAATTGCGTATATATGTACATTCCTGTATTTTCTCTAATTATTGTGAATTTCCATAACTAAAAAAGGCGCACATTCCACGTGTGTTTTTAGCAGCATCTCTGACACAATTACATATTGCCTATTGTTTAGTTGTGAAAATTCCCTCAAGATTTACATCATGGCTCCAAAACATTGTTTGGTGAACGTCTTGTTTCACAGAACGCAGTTAAACTGTGCAGACCTGTAATCCCATGCAAATTATTGTCAATACCTCACAAGAACAGTGACTGGGACTAATCTATGAATTTTGGTAATCAAGGTGGCTCAGTGATTTAGGATTTGGAACACTAATCCAAAGTTCAAATCCTGGCACTGCCACTGTTAAGCCTTTATGTTTTACATATTTTTTTTAAACCGCCGCATTGAGTCAAATATTCGTTGATGTCTACGATCAAACAATTATCTAATTTAACAAAGTGGTGTCTCATTACATAACATGTCTCAGATTTTTAGCTCTACTGTACACACAAATGTAGCAAGGCACAAAATGATGGACGAGGAAAATCTAACTGGAGAAAAAACCTGATGTTTTCACTTTGATTGAAGAGAAGATGAGAAACAAGAACCAGGGAATTATTCAGCATTCTTGAGTTTGTGATGTCACTTCTCTTTTGTGCTTACTGTTTAAGTCATTAGGCAAGAAGACAGGAATTTTGTTTGAGAAACAAATTAATACTGTACAAAAGTGGAATTTAGGGGCCAACTCAGCAAATTTAAAATAAATGATTGCTGTTATTGGTTAAACTAAGCTTCTGTCCAGCTATTAGTGATAACAGTTCAATACAGTGCAAGTGCTGTTTAAAAACAGGGCACCAGCTGGCAGTAGAGGGCACAGAGCAGCGACATAAAGGACAGGTAGAAAAGGGCAAAGCCTGCCAGTTGGGATGGAGGCGAGGGCCTCATAGGAGGTGCTAAAGAGAGGAGAACATCAATCAACCTATATAGACACAGCGCTTTGCCCTCTAACACCTCAGTAGCTGAGCACAGGCTTCCCTACAGTACAGTGTATATACACACACACACGGCAATGGAAACGCAAAAGACCGAAAGGTTGAAATTATAAAATCAGTAATAAAAAGCAAATGACATGGTTAACAATGAAGTGGTATGAAAGGAGGAATAAAAAGGAGAGAGAAAGAAACAGTTAGTGATTTTAATACAGAAATGCTACAGCATTCGCATTGGTAATGTTACAAGGTTTGTGAGAAAGGCAGCAACGTATTGCTGTACAAGTTCTGGCAATGTGATTAATAAGCAGGCAATATGTGACAGCATCTGAAGAACATGCAGCATGGATGTGGGAGGTAGCAAATCACACATGGGCTCATTATATTTTACATACTCTAATGGAAGCTTAATTTTTGTAACGTGTGATTAGGTGGGCCAATACTTATTATAGTGTGTGGGAATGGGGGGGGGTGTTTTAAATGTGTGGTCGGGACGCCAATATTGTTAACGCGTCATCACGGTTGCCAAGTCTTGCAAAGCTAATGTGCAGTAAGGGCATTGTTTAATGGTGGCAATACTTTTTGCCGAACATGTGCGACTCACGTGTGCACTCAAGTGGGCCAATAGTTTGTGTGATGCGTGACTGCGGGCGACAGTACTTTTTCTAACGTTTTGGGGTGGCACATACTTTTTCAAACGTGGTTAACAGTGCCAGTATTGTTTCGAATGCCCAGAGTGGGAAATGGCTGGGATGTCAATATGTTTGTAAAGTGTGATCAGGGTTGCCAATACCTAAAAATCTAATCTTTAATGTGGGTTTTGATGCCAATACTTTAAGAACATTTCTGTTTCAACATTTTGTCACCAGTTTATATCGGGATCATTGATACTTGTGTGTGATTTTGGGAGATGGGGGTGGCTTGGGGTGTGATAATGTATGATTAAGGGTGCCAATACTTTTTTGCACGCCTGGTTAGGGGTGCCAGTACTGTTTTTAATGCCTGGATTGGGCAAAAACAGGGTTGGCAATACATAATTTAATGGGTTATTTCGGGCAGGATGAATACTAAGGTGCATAAACACTACAGGAAATATCTGGCACTTGGTTTCTATGGAGACGCCGAGTGACCAAGCCTGCTCATCAAAATTGGCCTTAAAGAGACAGTCGGCTTACCTGAGGAACACCAATTTTGCGACATGCCTCCAAGAAGTTCTCCACATTCCGTCGACATTTAGCCATGGTCAGTTTGGGCTACAAGGCGAAGAAAAAGAACCAGAAAGTAAGAAACGAAACGCAAACAGATCTCCAAACACACCAACTTAGACACTCAGAAACACTTACCACTGCAGGTGAGGGTACGTGGATGCTGGGTACAGATCGAGGCCGCACATGGTTAGCCAGATGGCATAACACCACACCGTCCGTCAACGCTGCCCCCAGGTCGCTGGGCAACGACACCTTCAGCCGAGACTCGATGTTCTACAGGCAAAAGAAACAAATTAATTGCAGCGCTACACAACACTGAAAATACAGGTCTAAACCAACATAATACACGTCTGCAAAAACTAAAAAAAAAAAAAACAATGTTTTTAAACTGCCATGTTCTCCAATATATTGCAGATTCCACAACAAGACACTATGAATCCAACAATATTTAGCAGACATCCCTAAAAGAATGAAAGGGGCTGGAAAAAAAATGAGCAACACATACCAATTATAGATACCCCCTTTATTAGATATACCTCTATGTTTCTACACTCACTGTCCATTTTATCAGTTCCACTTACCATATAGAAGCCCTTTGTAGTTCTACAATTACAATTTTTTCTCTATATACTTTGTTCGTCCCCTTTCTAATGGTCAGGACCCCCACAGGACCAGTACAGATCAGGTTCTATGTGGGTGATGGATCATTCTCAGAACTGCATTGACACCGATGTGACGGTGGTGGTGTGGTCCGTTACCGGGACTCATTTATTACCTATTAACTGTTATCTATTATTTGGATAATGGGGTGTGACTGTATATAAAATAATCATTTATTAAGAAGAGTAAGCTAACTGATCAATCTTTGTGATTACCATCATATCAGTAAATTAGCTGACTAAATCCTTAAAGTAGCGAAAACCAAAGGTCATCTTTCATGCACTAAGAAACTCTACATGGCACAAAAAGTCTGGGTGTTCATGGTTTGATGTGCGGTTTGCTTAGGTTTGTTTGTCAGGTAAGGAAGAGTCAAAAGTACAAAGCTGAAGCACCTTTCGCAACTGTTCCACCAGTTCAGCTTCTTCTCCTCTGGGTGCTGGAACAGGTGAGGGTTTGGGAGTTGAGTCTTCAGGCTCAGACCCGCCAGCTCTCGATTCTCCTGCGCACCCACACACGACACAAACATGTATCGATTATTTTACACAAAAACACATGTTTAATTTACATATGCAGTATTTAGCAAGCTGAGATTTAAGGACCTTGATTAACACGTTAGGCTGTGTCAGAAGCAGTCCCTAATGACTTTTCTACCTCTAGAACAAACATGAAACTTCACTTTATGGTGCAACAACATGCCTTACAGTGGTGCTTGAACCTTTAGGATTAGCAGTTAATTTGAAGGTGAAATTAGAGTCAGGTGTTTTCAATCAATGGGATGACAATGAGGTGTGAGTGGGCACCCTGTTTTATTTAAAGAACAGGGATATATCAAAGTCTGCTCTTCACAACATGTTTGTGGAAGTGTATCATGGTACGAACAAAGGAGATTTCTGAGGACCTCAGAAGAGTTGTTGATGCTCATCAGGCTGGAAAAGATTACAAACCATCTCTAAAGAGTTTGGACTCCACCAATCCACAGTCAGACAGATTGTGTACAAATGGAGGAAGTTCAAGATCATTGTTACCCTCCCCAGGAGTGGTAGACCAACAAAGATCACTCCAAGAGCAAGGCGTGTAATAGTTGGTGAGGTCACAAAGGACCCAGGGTAACTTCTAAGCAACTGAAGGCCTCTCTCACATTGGATAATGTTAATGTTCATGAGCCCACCATCAGAAGAACGCTGAACAACAATGGTGTGCATGGCAGGGCTGCAAGGAGAAAGCCACTGCTCTCCAAAAAGAACATTGCTGCTCGTCTGCAGGTTGCTAAAGATCACGTGGACGAGTCAGAAAGCTATTGGAAGAATGTTTTGTGGATGGATGAGACCAAAATAGAACTTTTTGGTTTAAAAGAAAAGCGTTATGTCTGGAGAAAGCAAAACACTGCATTCCAGCATCAAAACCTTATCCCATCTGTGGAACATGGTGGTGGTAGTATCATGGTTTGGGCCTGTTTTGCTGCATCTGGGACAGGACGGCTTGCCATCATTGATGGAACAATGAATTCTGAATTATATCAGAGAATTCTAAAGGAAAATGTCAGGACATCTGTCCATGAACTGAACAAGTTCTACTACAAGTTCTAGCTAGTGCGCTGCATGCAAACGACAAATGCCGAGACAATTTGTTCTTGCAAAAAATACGTTGACGAGTTGCAAAATGATTGAGTGCCGAGGTATGACTGTACTTAATCTTGCACCAACAAACATGCCATGTTCAAAGTCACTTAAATCATCGTTCTTCCCTATTCTTATGCTCTGTTTGAACTTCTGGTCATCTTGACCATGTCTACATATCCAAATGCACCGAGTTGCTGCCATGCGCTTGGCTGATTAGCTACTTGCGTAAAGGAGCAGTTAAACAGATGTTCCTAATAAAGTGGCCGGCAAGTGTACGTCTTAGAAGCAGAAGGAAATGAGCACACCAGAGGTCCTGC
>JAJAGP010001268.1:22500-46526 GCA_025084515.1 Ancistrus triradiatus
ATTAGAGCGGTTAGATAATTGAGATTCTTCCATTTTGCTCCCTCTGAGTGGATTAAGCTAAAAGGAAATAAGAAAACAAAAAATAATATTATAATCAAAATGTCTCGTGTCATGTACTGTAAGCTGCAACACAGCCTACATGAGAAAATCTTAAGAGAATAACTGCGATAACTAATATCTAGAGATGCACCGACTGCAATTTGCTTGACTGAATCTGAGTTCTGGTTTTATAAATACAGTGGGGCGAAAAAGTATTTAGTCAGCCACTGATTGTGCAAGTTCTCCTACTTAGAAAGAGGAGAGAGGTCTGTAATTTTCATCATAGGTACACCAACTATGAGAGACAAAATGAGGGAAAAAAAAATTCAGGAAATCACATTGTAGAATTTCTAAAGAATTTAATCGGAAATTATGGTGGAAAATAAGTATTCGGTCAACAACAAAAGTTCAACTCAATACTTTATAACATAACCTTTGTTGGCAATGACAGAGGTCAAACGTTTCCTGTAAGTCTTCACCAGGTTGGCACACACTGTAGCTGGTATTTTGGCCCATTCCTCCATGCAGATCTCCTCTAGAGCAGTGATGTTTTGGGGCAACACGGACTTGCAACTCCCTCCACAAATACCAAATACTTCTTTTCCACCATGATTTACAATTAAATTCTTTGAAAATCCTACAATGTGATTTCTTTCTTCTCATTTTGTCTCTCATAGTTGTACCTATGATGAAAATTACAGACCTCTCTCATCTTTCTAAGTAGGAGAACTTGCACAATCAGTGGCTGACTAAATACTTTTTTGCCCCACTGTGCATGACTGGCCAATTCTGATTTTCTTTCCGTCCAAGCTGTTTGCTTGTACCCGTCTGTATTCTAATTGGTCTTCACTGTCAAACTGGCATTATATCATTAGTATGACCATCTAGTTTCACTGTAAAATCAGTACCACAGTACGCAGAGCGTTCATTTCTCACTATAAATAAATGCAAAATTAGAAGCTATACCAGATGGCGATTAGGCTACACGGTCATTACATAACCATCAGAAAAACTACATGCTATGCTGTAGTACTAATGGTCAGTCTTTCAAACTGAATTTGGATCATGATAATACTGTTTATCACGATAACGCTTCAGACAAAGGTTTGTCTAAATATCATGATTGGCCAAAGCCTAATGTATGCATTTTATAATAAGATAAAAACAGATACACAGAAGAGGACATTTACCTGAGTTTGGGATGACAATGAACCGACTCCATCTGTCGTACTTCTGCAGGAAACAACCATGACCATATAAATCCCACCATTATACCAGGCTTCATTTCATGCAGCAAATGTAAGCAATTCAGTGAGTCACACTTAAATGATTACAACAGGACCTGGTAAGAAAAAAGCTTTACAGTATAACCTTCTATACACGTACCGATTGAGTAAAGAGACGTAGCGTCTTGAGTCATCAAGTTTAGTGTCTCTGGAGAGACCTGCTTTGACTGGCGAGCCCTAGAACCCAAATGATAAAGTGAATGACCACTGATTAATACAATAGACAAGTAAACGCATGTGCAAAAAGTCAATGAAACCATATGAGCACAAGACAACACACCTCTCTGGTGATTCGTCTTTCAATGTAGGCCATAAACTGGGAGCTCAGACTGACAGGCTCCCGCCCTCGACTCCGACCATCCTCCTCATCTTCCTCTCCTGTACAGCTGTCAATAAAGTCGATCTGGTCGAGATCTGACTCCACTAGAGCAAACAAACAGGGCATAAATGTCAGTGAGTAAAATTTAGTAGTGTTACCTCGGTTCTCAACAACCTTGGAGCGTGTTGAATTCGGTTCTCGACCCATTTTGACTAGAAAAATGAGCCTTGGTTCTCGTTGCTTGCTTAACTCTGCACACTTGCTTAAACTTGTACGAGTCGATCACAATTCATGATTCACGATTCAGTGACTCAGTTTCACAGTAGCCCTTACTCTGTGTTTTTCTTTAGTTTTACATCTACAGTGCTGTATGCTTAGTGCAAGTCCTAAAATGGTTAGTAATGACAGCCAAACGAAAGGAAAACTGGCTTTCATGCTGCAGCTAGTTCACCTAGAGTAACAATTCTGTTTTTACTTTTCAGTTTCAATCCATTACTCACTAAACTCACTTCTTCATCACTAATCTAAGAGTTAATGTGTAATAGGCTCTGCTATTGTACAGCATAGATTATATTAAACTCCTCGGTTCATGACACTTATGATGGATTTGGAACATCCTGTACAAGACAACTCCATTGTTACATATAATGCCTTATACAGAGCGGATTTTCTGGGGTCTGGAACGGATTCATTCAATTTACATTATTCCCTATGGGAAAAATTTGCTCGGTACTCAACGTTTTCAGTTCTCGGCAAGCCTTCTAGAACGAATCCTCGATGAGAACCACAGCACCACTGTATGCATTTTCTTTATTTCCAACTTACATCTTCCATTTGCCACTAGCGACCCAGTCTTGTGCTCATCCCGCTCCCTCTCTCTTTTCAGTCGCTGCTCTTTGGTTAATTCCGCCACTCTGTATGGCAGATCTGATAACTCATCAGAGGGCTGTGGGAGGAGACAAAGCCAAAGAACGCTCTAATCAGTACTGGAAATAGGACACAAAGGTCAATCTCATGTGAAAAACAGGGTGAGCACCAAGAGCAAAAACTGAAACTGACATCCTGTAACATTCTTAGACATTATGACAAACCACTGTAGTTCATTTGTTAAACAGCTCATTATTGCAGACATTTAAACCATCCACACAGCTGTCCATGTTAAAAGGTATTTGGTCCAATCTGGCCACTCCTGCTACATGTAATTGTTTGCCAGCACTACTCATCATTAATAATAACACAAAAATAAATTAAAGGGGACTCACTTCATTGCCTGACCACCTCTTGTCTCCACTGTCCACACTGTTAAACCCTGAGTCCAGAGCTCCATATGGCCGGCCCGGATAAAGATCTTCCGCACTGACAGAAACGCAGGGGAATAAGTTTAGATCGAACCTGTTACTTCTGAAATGTGTTGGTCATCGATTACGACATTTATGAACAAGCTCATTCAAAAATGCAAACCAATCAACACATGGTGAACATACAGTCGTATGAAAAAGTTTGGGCACCCCTGATAATTGTCATGATTTTAGTTTATAAATCATTGGTTGTTCAGATCAGCAACTTGAGTTAAATATATCATATAGCAGATGAACACCGTGATATTTGAGAAGTGAAATATGAAGTTTATAGGATTTACAAAAGTGTGCATAAATTATTCAAACAAAAATTAGGCAAGGTGCATAAATTTGGGCACCCCAACAAAAAATGACATCAATATTTAGTAGATCCTCCTTTTGTAGAAATAACAGCCGCTAAACGCTTCCTACAGCTTCCAGTCTGGATTCTGGTTGAAGGTGCTTTGGACCATTCTTCTTTAGAAACATCTCCAGTTCAGTCAGGTTTGATGGTTTCCGAGCATGGACAGCTCACATTTGTCTAGGGACTGAGATGGCCATTCCAGAATGTTGTACTGGTTCCTCTGCATGAATGCCTTAGTAGATTTTGAGCAGGGTTTTGGGTCGTTGGCCTCGGTGCAACTTTGTCACTGATTCTTGAACATTGTTCTCAAGAATCTGGAGATATTAACTGGAATATGCGATCCTCAACTTTAACAAGATTCCTAGTACCTGCACTGGCCACACAGTCCCGCAGCCTGATGGAACCGCTACCAAATTTTACTGTGGGTAGCAAATGTTTGTCTTGGGATGTGTGCCGCTCCTTGTTATGTCCAAATAACTCAATTTTAGTTTCATCAGTACACAGCACTTTATTCCAAAATGAAGCTGGATTGTCCAAATGTGCTGTAGCACACCTCAAGTGACTGTGGCGTGTCTGCAGAAAAGGCTTCTTCTGCATTACTCTCCCATACAGCCTCTCCTTGTGCAAAGTGTGCTGTATAGTTGAACGATGATTAGTGACACCATCTGCAGCAAGATGAGGTTGTAGGTCTTTGAAGGTGGTCTGTGGCTTGACTATGACTGTTCTCACCATCCTTCGCCTCTGCCTATCTGAGATTCTTCTTGGTCTGCCACTTCGGGAGTTCCTTAACTAGAACTGTGTCGTGGTCTTCCATTGCCTCACTATGTTCCTCACAGTGGAAACTGACAGCTGAAATCTCTGAGAGAGCCTTTCCCTTTCCCTGAACCATGATGTTGAACAACCTTTGTTTTCAGGCCATTTGAGAGTTGTTTTGAGGCTCCCATGTTACCACTCTTCAGAGAAGATGCAAAGAGGAGAAAAACTTCCAATTGGCCACCTTAACACTTTCTCATAGTTGGATTCACTTGTGTATGTAGATCAAGGGTCAATGAGCTTACAAAACAAATTTTGTGTTCCAATAATTAGTGCTAAAGGTATTCAAATGACAAAGGTGCCCAAATTTATGCACCTACCTAATTTTGTTTGAATAATTACTGCACACTTTCTGTAGAAAACCTATAAACTTAATTTCACTTCTCAAATATCACGGTGTTCATCTGCTATATGATATATTTACCTGAAATTGCTGAGCTGGACAACCAATGATTTATAAAGAAAAATCATGAAAATTATCAGGGGTGCCCAAACTTTTTCATACGACTGTAACTGATTTAAGCACGCAGATCATTACTGACAGCTCAGATGCTGAAAGTCATTTCACTGGCATAACCAACTTCACAACATGTGCACAGTTCAGTTCCCGTCAAAGCTGCTTGGAATACTTTTGCTAAGCTGGAACATCAACGCCCAAATCATAGTCATTTCAGACACACACACATGCCACAGCATGACTAATTGCATCATAGTGGACGAGCCGGAATAGATTTATGAAGCCCAAATGTTCTCTGCTGCCTTTTAATGAGTTTGAAAACAAGCTGCCACTTTTGCTGCACACACCATGGGGTCTGGACAACATCTGACAATGGTTTTATGCTGCATTCAGTCAGGGCACTCTTATGAGACTGGGCAATAAGATGGTGCTATTGGTTGGTGTGACTAACATGCCAGTTTAAGGCAGCTTTATATTTTCTTCTTGCTTCTCTATTTTATCAGTAGAAACTCAACAAACCAACGGGGTTTTTGGACGGAAACTGAAGCTGCACGATGCTTGAAACTGACTTGTGTAGTTCCCTTATTGTGTAGTTTACGTGTGTGTTTCTTACCAAGAGCCATAGCCTAGTGGTCTTCTGTCGTAGTCTGAAAGGTCTGGAGCTATTTTACATGCCTCGATGTTCAGATATTTAAATATGTGGATCTTTCCCTTGATACAGATCTATAAGCAAATACACATAAAACAATATTTTATTGAGAAATGACATTGATTTTTTTTATACTATATTTTATTTTTTTAATACTGTTTCTGAATAATATAAACACAGTAAAACACTTGTCTTGTTGCTTCTTAATTCTTAAGGTCATTTCTTCACTGATTTTCATGCAAGAAAACATACAGCGGGTTTTTTTTTTGTCTGAACACTCAAATCTCCCAGTCTGTTTTTGCTCTCTTTCATTTCCCTTCTCTTAATGTGTCACGGAGATTTCGCCATGTCTTTTTCACATCATCAACTTAAAAATACCAAGACACGAGCAAAGATTAGTGCAGGAAGCTATAGTCTGTGTTTTTGTGGGCATGGACAGATTAGAATGCACTTAGATAAACAAGAAAACAGTTCCATACAGTCACTGTGGGGTTTATCACCATCATTCCATAGATATTTTATTTAAATTGCATGTCGCTTGTCCTGTAAGCTGTTGTGCTCTGGTACTAGCAGGATGAGCTGTTCTGCCTGACAACCGAGCTCTGATTGGTCAGCCTGATTTAAAAAAAATAAAAAGTTTTACTCAGCATCGCAGTCTGTCAGTTTCAGTCTTTGTTGGACTCAATTGGACTCTGTGTTAAAAGGCCTTAATTTGGACAACAGTAAATTAATTTACATTTACAGAATTTAGCAGACGCCCTTACCCACAGCGACTTACAATTAATACAGTCTTACAATCCTAGCAATTGTGGGTTAAGGGTCTTGCTCAAGCACCCAACAGTGGCAGCCTGGCAGAGGTGGGATTTGAACCCTGGACCTTCTGGTCCAGAGTCCAGTACCTTAACCGCTAGGCTACTCGGTATTTATTTTAATTCATTTGAGCTAGAATGATGCTACCACATCAAATGCGATTTTTCAAACGGCAAAAATGTGATTTATTCACCCTCTGTTCCACTGACACTGCAACCACGTCCTCTCATGACCACGGTCGGACATTTCTTTAAAATAGTTAGTTTGCAATATGTGCCTTCTAATTTGTTTGCACAGAGACATCACGGCAAATATTTATAAGGTATGTATACCGCCACTGAAAACCTCTCACTGCTGTCCTCCATTGTATCTTCTCAGCCCATACTTATGGTGAATGAGGAGTTGGAATGATGCAAAAGTTGCGATTACCATCTGGCTGTTCAGACCGAGTCACATTGCCACTTACCAGACTTCAATACCACATATGAAAGTGGTCCAGATTGGAAATTACAATGTCAGAGTCAATGAGTGTGTTTACATGCACGTAATAATCCTATCAGTCGATTCTGATTGAGCTGAATATTCAAGTGGTCATGTAAACAGCATACTCTGATCTAAAAATCAGATCAAATCTGACAAAGAGCTGGATTTCACCTCAGTAATCCGATTTCTCAGAGCATGTATATCCATAGCATGATTCGGCTTACTAAGAGACTTTGCCACCTTTAAGACTGTTTCCAGAGACCTGGTGTTTTTATTTTTTAAACTCGTTGGACCCGGAAACCCCCGGAATGAATTACAGTTTCTGCTAAACACCTATCAAACACAGTGGAGACTCAAACGCAGTGTATGCTCGGGAAAAATTAAGAATTTTTAACATTATTTAAATATTAAACCGCTAACTGTTACACTGATTACACAGATAACTTCATGTGTGTTCATGTGACCTGTGCAGGTGGACTCTGAAGGGGGTTGTTGTCCAGCACAATGCTTTGAAGGTGCCGCAGGTTGCGGTAACAGACCGGGATGGAAGTCACCTTGTTGCAGGAGAAATCCAAACGCACCAAAGGCAGCTCTGCCAATTCTGTGACAAAAATCACAGGACAGATTACACAACATTAAACACAAAATACTCCCACAAAAATTAGTGAACCAGTCAACAAGCTGAGACCTCATGAAAAACTATTTATAGTGAACCGTATTCACTCTGAATGTTATATTTTATGACAAGAGAAACTTTTTTTCCAAATCTTAAACTGAAATTTTTAACTGACATGGAGTTATCCGAAACCAAAATGTTTGTTTTCTGAATGACTCAATTAAATATCATGTACACTACACATGAAGAATGATTATAGACTGCTTATTTAATGTATCTGAAAGTAATGTTTCCAGACAACCAACGTTCTTACTGCTGATCTGCTGCTGCTCAAATTGAAGACGTCTCAGGAGAGTAAAGCAAACAAACAGCACTTTAACTACTTCAAATTTTACACACCTTGAAAATAATGTTAGATTAGTTGTTAAAAAAGTGGCACAAGTGTTAGATTTTGATATTATGTTTTAACAGTTATGTCTGCCATCTGTTTCCACTGTTCTGGATTCCATCCCAGGTGACCTAACGCCCCCTACCCAGGCCTGTGTGGCTGGCAAGGCTGGCAAGAATTAGCCTAAGCTGTTCTGCAATTTTTTAATCACTTCCCTTGCTTTAAAAACCTTATAATAAGGAGCCAGGCTTTCAGAGTTTGTTTGTGCGCCGAGGTCAAGCCGGAGTTCCTCCTTTTGTTCGCTATCTGCATTCGTTTCTAGCCCAACCGGACATTAACCTTTTTCTATGTTGTTCTATTGTTTTTAACTTTTCTATCACTAGTCCATGACACACATTTCAATCTTTTTCTCTTTCGCCATCCGACAGATCAGTGGATCCGTAGTCTTTTTAGTGGAGTTAGAGAGGGGCCAAAATTTACAGGAACTCAAATTAACACTGTTGGTATCCCTGCCTTAGAGTACTGGAGCTGTTCTATAGGTGAGGAGAGGTGCAAACAAATGTCCGGTTAATGGCATTTCCTGCTTTCACTTTTTGCTAAAAGATGATTGGCATGTCTATGAAATTGCTTTTCACATCAGGGTAGCGTGTGCTGTGTGAGCCCTGACCTGGAGGCAGGCGAACCAGGTGGTTTCGGCGTATGTTCAGGTCGCGCAGAGCTTCAAGTTGGCCGACTTGAGCAGGCAGAGTCTGGATCTCATTACAGCTTACATCCTGAGAAAAGGACAGCAAACAAAAACGATGGACATTTAGAAGAAGAGAATTCAAAAAGATTCAGTAAAATATGCATGCCACGTTAAAATAAAATAACCCCCAGAACTTTCTGGAATCACGTTCAGAACAGAAGAGAACTTTATTGTTCGGTATAAGCAGAAAATTCATCTTTGGTCTCACCAACAATAAATAAAACTCATTTTACAAGACACACAACCCAAAAATGAGATGTGAAAAAACGAACTTATCCAGTTCCCCCATGTTCTCGTCACCTCCTGCCACATGCATGACCAGCCCCACCCTCCGACCCCCCACCCCACCAATGGAGGAGGGCTGCAGTGTGAGCGCACAACCCATAACTCGCTTCTTCTTTTCACCTGGCCATCGACAGCAAGCACAGATCCACAAGGAGGAATGAACCATGCACACTGCATCCACCCACCATCTTTGCATCCAATTGCGTCCGTACAACACCCGGCCAGGCCGAAAGCACTGGCCAGACTTAAACAGGGGTCTCCCGTGGTGGTGTCTTAAGAGTGTTGCAGACATACCATAATACACATTATATTTTTCCCATACATACCAGTTCAGTGAGCTGTCGGAGTTGACCGAGCTCTTCAGGGAGAGATACTAGTTTGTTGTTACAGGCAATCAGCACTTTCAGAGGCAGGCTGCACAGATGAGCGGGAAAAGTGGACAGCTGGTTCCGACTGCAGAGAGAGATGAATGGAGGGAAGTTACGCTGCTTAACAATTTCCTCTTCACGTGAAACACACAATACTGCACCCTTCAGTCTAGTGCGTTCTGGATTACATATGCCAGCTCACACCATTAATACGTCTTTCTTGCTAACCCCGTTCCCTTGTACTAATTCTGCCCTACTGAATGTTCTTCACTGCACTAAACCATAAACAAACTCTAGCATCCATGTTTACATTATTGGCATTATCAGGGCAATTTGCACTGGGTATAATCTTAAAGTACAATCCAAGAAATTACAGGTTAAGGGACTTGCTCAAGGGCCCAACAGTGGCAGCTTGGCAACGCAGGGACTTGAACCCTTAACATTCTGACCAATACGTACGTTAATCGGTGCCCCAACATTACACTTCACCAGACGTCAACAAGTGCTGTAAACTCAAATACAGTGGTACCTTATGGAACTTGTTAAACTCGGTTCTCAATGCATTTTGACTTGAACAATGCTTATAACAGCCAACCCAAAGCAAAACAGGAACTGAATGCTCCAGAACACTTTCAGGTTGCAGTTAGCGTAGCAGCTATGCTTGCGCCCAGAGCTGACCAATGTAAGTGTTTTGTTTACACTTTCAACCCATTACTTTCAAAACTACATGAGATTTTTCAACACTTTACAATAAAATAAGCTTTGTGTTAATTATCATTCCCAACTGTAGGTAATGTAAGTGTAGTAATAGGCTCTGGTATGATACAGTATATAAAATTTGTTCGGTACTCATCGTTTTCGTTCTCGACAAGCCTTCTGGAACAAATTAATGACGAGAATCCAGGTACCACTGTATTACTAATATCTCTATGATCGAGAACATATGACTTGAGTTTTACCTGAGGTTTAGGTATGTAAGGGCCTGTAGGTTGATCAGACTCTCTGGCAGCGAACGTACACAGTTCTGGTACAGGTTCAGATTCTCCAAAGACACGAACATGCACACCTCCACCGGCAATTCTGACAATCTGTTACGTGACAGGTCTGGGAAGACAGAAAACAAACAGAAAAATGCAATGAAGCAAGAAACTATGAAAACAGTGTTCTATGTCATGTTAATTCATGCTTGGCGAGTGGCACGTAGTTAGCACAGTCGCCTCACATCTCAGAGAGCCCCGGTTTGAGCCCCTGTGTGGAGTTTGCACGTCCTCCCCGTGGGTTTCCTCTCACATTCCTACCCTACTACCCTATTCCGGGACACCTCGGTATTAAAAAATGTTTCACGTGCTGGATTTTCCTACTTAAAGCGCCACTGGAGCAGACAAAAGGCAGTAGTCTTTCACTGACAAATAATGGTCGCTAGATGGCGGCAAAGAGTTCGGTTACAGGATCAGTTTGCGTTTGTCCTACGCTACATCAGATCTCCTTGCATAAATAACTCGTTATCATTCACTTCGATGTTTATAATCGCTCTGAGTCCATTAGATTAGAACATTGTCCCCTCCATCTTTCAGCATAACAACCTGATTCTTTTAAGCCCCGACAAAATGACCTGTCGTCGCCCTTGCCTTGTTAAGGCTTGTGCTTTGTGTGAAGTGTTCACGACAGACATATGGTTACACTGAAACAAGTCACACCTACTCAGATGGGGCGAATTTAGCGTAATCAATTAACCCAAGGCATGTTTTAGGACTGTGGGAGGAAACCGGAGCACCCAGATTAAACCAACACATACACAGGGAGCGCCACTGTGCCACCCTCGACAGAAATAATATGGTTATTAGTATTGTTTACCTTGCCTATACCATACTCTTCATTCTACCAATATGCGCAGTGATACCATGTGACATTAGTGTCCATGTTGCAATGTCTGTCTCTCATTAGCTTAACTGTGCCGTGCAAAAATATGATTTCCAATGGCATGTACTCTAAGCGAAGCAATTTCATGGGTAAACACAGGCCAAGCAATAACAGGTATATTGCTCAAGATGTGTTACATTTCTAAAAGTTCTGTCCACACTGTGGTCCATAACAATGCAAATAATATGGTTTACTGGCAGAGAGAGCAGCTCTGCCTGCACCATGAAGTGTTGTGAATGCTGTGGTGGGCAGTTGTTCATTTTAAGCATTCTTCCTTGGTCTATTCCCATTTACAAGACCCTTAAACTATACCTAAACCAGACAATGACGTGACAGAACAAAACGAAAACCCATAGAATCTTTATCAAGCCCTCTAAAAATTGTGATTAAACCATGAGCTCCTATTCAGCATTAGTACTAACAATGAAATCTAATTGAGAAGGCTCCGACAATTGTAGCACAATGGAAGTGGCTTTACAAGTGGCACAATCCCTTCTATGGTTGTGCTAAAGTGATTGTTGTCAAAAAAACAGAAACAAAACAACAGAATGTACTTTCCTTACAATGTACTTACAGAAGCACATAAAAATGGCTCATTTTAATCCAAGCCTTCATAAATTCAAGGTAATTAACGCATCTAGCTCCAGTACTTCATTTAAAATCAACTATAACAATCGTACTCTTGCTCTGCAGAGTAAAACAACGCTATATACATTAGAGATGAGCTGTTATTAGCTCATAGTGCATGTTTTCAACTGTTGTACCATTATGTATAATTCTCCCTTGCTCACCATGGCCTGCATCTCACTTTTGATTCAGGCTGGCTTTTGAGACTGTATAACATTTTATATTTTGTCTATTACTATTTGAGCAGAATGGAGAACTAACTAACATAATCCAATGCTCAAATGTGTGTACTGGTGGACAAACTGCTGCATCAGCACACATTGTGCAGCACGTTCAAGTCTTGGTTGGGAGGCACCAACATGGCGAGTGAAAGCATGGAGACGAGAGACAGAAGCGTCCACATCATTGCTTACTTACTGCTTGCCAAACAACAAAGTTCAATGCATTCCTAAAGAGGACCGCTAGTATTACTCCAATAAACTCCATTATTTCCAACAAACAGAGTTACTCAAACACAATAAAGACACAATTTTGATGCTGAGGCCCAAAAAGCCGAAACAGAACAGACCACTGCTTTTCCATACGTCAAACGTGACAACCAAACCAGATCCTCGAAACACAACCAGAACAAACATTTAAAAGCCACCATGTCTGTAATAAGAGTCCGCAGAGTCGGCTTGTTTTCTATAATCATGCTAATATCAGATCTGAAAGAAAATCAGTCTGTTACTGGTGAAGCCCTGCAACGTAAGAGTTGAAGTGCGTGCAACATTTTCATCACCTTCTCCCTTTCTTTGTTCCAGCTTTACTGGATCCAGTTTCCTGAGCCACAGAGAACATTGGTAGATTTATTATCTCCTGCAGCCTTATTGGGTATCTCATCTCTTTTGCCAGAGCATTGATACCACACATGACCTGCAGCTGTGTCGACTCCCCTGTAAAGGTTTCACAAAGGCCTATAGGGTTTGAGCCACGGAGCAAATGATGGGTCAGGTCTAGGCATGTGCTGCTAATCAGTTACATGATATAGCCATTCATGAGGTTATGGTGAATAAAATCTCCACAGCTGCATTTCATCCTGGAAGAAGCTCTGAACTTAAGACAGCATTTGCAACATCCTGAGATTTAAAAAAATAGTGTCCCCAACCGAAAAGCATACAAAGATGAGTGTCTCTTAACTGGCAGCACAGAGTTTTTACTAGCCTGGACACCAGGCAGCAGATAACAAGCTGGGATTAAGCAAGGAACTGTAAATTTGGAGCAGGTCTAAACTGAGAAGCCAGTACCTGTAAAAACACCACTGGTTACTTACATAAGGAATAGGAACATGAGATGAAGTGTGTTATTGCGAATAATATCATGGCTGTAGTTTGGTCGCCGAGGGGTTTATTTGCGCTCAGACTTTATATTTCATTATATTAAGTATTTAACTATTAAACCTGAGACTTTTTCCCTAATGAAAGAGTGCATATTGTTGTGATTGTAAAATAACAGAAGGAAACACACACCAATTAACTATTTTTGATTATTTACTGTATATTTTCACCAAAGTCTTAGGAAAATGGTCCAGTCAGACTAAGGATAAAACTAGCTGTTGTATAATGAAAATAATGTAAGAACATTATTATTTACGCTCTTTCATTAGTCTGTGTGCCAAGAACTTTGGGTCGACTTCACCGATATCACCACATACTAGGGTTTATGGACCAACCACTGCAGATTATTAGTTATTAAGGAAAATATTGATATTGTGAAAGCCCAAACAGAAAATACACTTATCAGCTATCAAATAAGCACTGACAAGAGAAATATCCCATCACGGAGAGTGTGATGCTCTGGGCAGCGTTCTGCTGGGAAACCTTGGGTCCTGGCATTCATTTCTGGCAACCTAAAAATTGAATGCCACATACACCCATTCATGGCAATGACATTTCCTAATGGCAGCGACCTCTTTCAGCAGGCTAATGCACCCTGTCACAGTGCAAAAATTGAATGTTTTGAGGAACATGACAACTAGCATTCATCATGCTGACTTGGCCTCCAAATTCCTCAGATCTCAGTTCGGCCAAGTATCTGTGAGATATGCCTGAAACAAGTCCAAGCTACGTAGACCCCACCTTGTAGCTTACAGCACTTGAAGTATCTGCTGCTAAAGTCTCAGTGCCAGAAACCATGACTCTTTCAGAGGTCTCGGACATCCTCATGGATCTACAAATGGCTTCACCTCGAGTGCTTCAAACAAGGAGATTAAATAGAGGGTGTGATTAAGGAATTGTGGGACAGGGGAGAGGAATCAATACGCAGCGCTTGGCCAGAAACATGAGGGAGAGAGAGAAAGTCTAAACACTTCAGTGATATTAAAAAAATGTAAAAACAGTAATAAGAGCAATACTAATTCAATTTGAGCAACATATCCACTGCAGAAATGTCAGCCACATGGAAACCTGTCACAACCTCCAAGAACATTAGACATTTATATAATGTCTTTGGAATTAAGTAGTAATTAGGTAGTCAAATTAGGTACTCCGAAGTAGCGAAGGAAACCCAATTCTGACACAGGGAGAACATGGCATCCTGCAGACAGAATTTATGAGATGATAACTGATATCACCTGATAGGGGTGTCAATTTGACTTGCATTTAAATGTTCCGTCTAGTTCATCCGCAAAATTTGAATAAATATTTATCTAAATTTTTTTATTTAGTACAAATAAGAGGATATGAGAGGTGGACAAAAGCAATTTCCTACATTTCCAAGTTTATTTATTGCTCACTAGGGGTGTAACGATACACTGCTCATGACTCGATTCCCGATACGGAGTTTGTTTTGCTGGCAAGAAATCTGTCACATTTCAAGAATTTAACTATAGCCTCTATAGTTAAAAGGATCAAGTGATCTCTCTCTGACATTGTACCAAGTCACCCGTTTTGGGCTTCTTTTTTCAAGGCCAATTCGCTTCTTCTGGTCTCGTTTTCTTAGATCTGGTTACTTGTTTCCCTTGTGGGATCTGGCAACCCTGGAATTAAATGGCTGGTTGGAAGTATTAATCCAATTATTGCATAATCTTATAAACCCTATATTTCCCCCATTATCTGATTACCCAAATGCATGCAAACTCGTTTGTAAACTGACAAAACCTGATTTTCTTCAGTTATCGGACGCATGTAAACGCATCATTAAAACAATTGCTTCATTAAAACAAAAGTCAGGACTGAAACGGCTAAATCCCATTCTGTAAAAAATGTTTTAGGTTGTACTGACATTAATAATGCCTATGTGAGATCATCTTTAACAGATCCCATAATTCTACTAGCAGAAAAGTACACTGAAATGATTAAGATCCCACGATTAACCTTCAATGGATTACAGGCACGGAAAAGAAACTCGTGTCACACGAGGAAATATTTCAGATCTGGACCACCCTCACTGAACCGACCACAGCCTAAGATCAGAGAGCTATCAAAGAGAAGGATCTCAATTGTCCTCAAATGCATAAGACACAGGGATTAATCATGACTTGGTGCACTGATACCAGGGATCCATAACATGTTAACACACACTCACTCCTATCCCAGGCTGACGGACCTTTTTCAGCTCTTCCTTAAGTACCACTTGAAGTGCTTCTCTCCACAGATCACGTCTGAGTCTAATAATAGCCCAGCGCTTCACAGCTAATAATCAAGCCTCTGTACAGAAGAGTGGAAGTAAGGAAAAAAAGCAACTTTTAGAAAGACTAAGCCTTCTGGCTCCATCTGTGAAAGTCAATGCAATGGTTCATTTGGGAGTGCACACGGTTTAGATTAAACACCGCTACTGCGTAACCTGTTTTGAAATGGGCCTTGTTTCAACAATGAGGTCATGGTAACAACTGGTTAGCATAAGCAAATATTAGATGCAGTAAGAGTTTATTAAGCTGTGAGAAAGCTCTTAACATGCCAAACCTGAGACGGATTACCAAAGGTTTCATGAGTCTTGAATATCAGGATTCGGATAAGGCTAAGCCATATTGACACACGTGTGCAGATGCACTCCAAGTCGCACTGACATCCAATTTGAATCGTACATTTACAGCATTTAGCAGACGCCCTTATCCAGAGCGACTTACAACTGATACAGTCTTACAATCCAAGCAGGTGTGGGTTAAGAGCCTTCCTCAAGGACCCAAGGGTGGCAGCTTGGCAGAGGAGGGATTTGAACCCTGGACCTTATGGTCCATAGTCTAGTACCTTAACCGCTACCACAGTCCGGGTATCTGACTGCTCAAAGCACTTCAAGACGTGGTTTGATAAGCACTGTAGCCACATGATAAACAAGTATAAATGCATCCGACTGCCAAAACATGCCCAACACTTGACAACATCCCACACGTCATCCATGACGCCCATCCACATGGCCGTACAAACAATAATGGATGACATGCAGAGCTTCTGAACTCAAGCAAGCAAGTCATGTTTACAGAGACCACTGTCCAAACTGTAATATTACTGGTTCTAGAGATGTCACGAGAAATGATACTTCGGTGCCAAGCCGATACCAAAGGGCTGAAAGCATTGTGGTTCTTGATTCTGGGGGTACCGATGGTGCAGACAGTATCGCAGATGGCCCAGACCACATGAGGGCAGCATAATATGCCTACTGATGTAGATGCAAAGGGAAGAAGAACGTTACAACAGCAACAACCTGAGGAATGGAGTCGCCAAAGCCAGGAGAAGGAAACTGGTCTACAGAAACTAGTTGGGGAAAAACAAAACCAAAAGTCCGAGTCCGACAACCAGGATCAAGTAATACCGGTAATTCAAGTCAAGTCATTTTGGACGATTCCGATTTTCTTTCTGTCAAAGAACTATAAATGACAGCATGCAGAAGCAAATTTCTAAAGAAAGATAGCAGGAGCCGTTGGCTTGTTCCTGGGTCTATTCTGTCACTAGCTTAAGCTTTGTGGTGTCAACCACAAATATTGCTCAAACTTGCTCAAATTCTACTTTATTACAGCTTTGATAAGAACCTTTTACTAATTAATGCAAGGGTACAAGCACAAGCAAAGACGCCGAGTTGCCTCTTCCATCTGCACATCAAACAACTGCTGACTGACCAAAAGCTCCCTAAAAGTGATGTGCATATTCTATGAGCTGAAGACCAAGGCTATTGTTCAAACAATGAAAGTTGTATGTTATCTTTCAATCCAACTGCAAACCCCATGGGCTTGTTATCAAGATCGCCTCTCAGCTTCCATATTTATCATGTCAGATTATTTGTTTGTTCAGGGTGAACCTTGTGTGATGATACAGAAGCACAACAGACTTTGTGCATACTTTGATGACTTTTCTGACCAGAGTGGATCTATATTTAATGGTGTGCAGCTGTGTGGAGATCCGGGACAACGGGAAGTGCTGATGACTAACATCTACGCCATGGGACAGAAACTGACAGAGCGACCTCAAGACACTTCGTTACACTTCATAAATCAGATCTAATCATTCAGAGTACAGACACAGCATCACAGACGTCTACCTGTACAGCTCAAGTCTATGCTTCGTTTCATTCTGAAATACGTTTCGTTTCATGCAGTACTGATAAGTTTCCCTTTCTTCTACAGGTTGTCCAAAACTGGAAAAATGTTATGCCCAAACAGGTTCTTGGAGATGGTGGTGATAACTGAGAAGAGAAACTGAAAAGGAGCTCAGACAGCTATATGGAACAAACAATCTCTATGAGGCCTTTGCGTCTCTCCTTCCGCACTGTCCTTGTTTTCCACTTCCTCTCTTGTGATTTGGGGAGCGTTTGGCTTCAGGCAGTGTGTTCAGCTGGCATTTACCCAGCATCCATCACTCTCCAAACCACGGCTTTCTCAATACACAGAGACAACATGCATCAGAGCAAATTAACAAGTGAACCAAATCCATATGGAAATATAATAATCCTACCCAGAATCCTGGCTATGAGTCATACTAAGCCCTAGACCCTGTCTGCTCTTGGCCATTTCATGGATCTCGTGCATCAAAATTGTATCTGCAGATTAGTTACATAAAACTACAGGTGCTCTCCATTTTATGACGGCCCAACAAACAATATTTTGACTTTAGGATGTGAATCTGTTAATAAACACAAACACACATTCAGCAGAATCTGTACACTGAATTTATATATTCTATATATAATAAACACACACACACACACACACACACACACAAAATGGTGCTTGAAAGTTTGTGAACCCCTTAGGATTTTCTGTATTTCTGCATAAATATGACCTAAAACAACAACATTTTCACACAAGTACTAAAAATACATAAAGACAACCCAGTTAAAGAAATGAGACAATAAAACTGTAATTGGTCATTTATTTATTTAGGAAAATGATCCAATATTAGATATTAGTGAGTGACAAAAGTATGTGAACCTTTGCTTTCAGTATCTGGTGTGACCCCCCTGTGCAGCAATAACTGCAACTAAATGTTTCCTGTAACTGTTGATCAGTCCTGCACACCGGCTTGGAGGAATTTTAGCCCATTCCTCCGTACAGAACAGCTTCTGCTCTGGGGTGTTGGTGGGTTTCCTCACATTAGCTGCTCACTTCAGGTCCTTCCACAACATTTCGATTGGATTAAGGTCAGGACTTTGACTTGGCCATTCCAAAACATTACCTTTTGTGTGCTTAGGGTCGTTGTCTTGCTGCATGACCCACCTTCTCTTGAGATTCAGTTCATGGACAGATGTCCTGACATTTTCCTTTAGAATTCTCTGACATAATTCAGAATTCATTGTTCCATTAATGATGGCAAGCCGTCCTGTCCCAGATGCAGAAAAACAGCCCAAACCATGATACTACCACCACCATGTTTCACAGATGGGATAAGGTTCTTATGCTGGAATGCAGCGTTTTCCTTTCTCCAAATATAATGCTTTTTTTAATCCTAAAAGCTCTATTTTGGTCTCATCCGTCCACAAAACATTCTTCCAGTAGCCTTCTGGCTTGTCCACATGATCTTTAGCAAACTGCAGACGAGCAGTAATGTTCTTTTTGGAGAGCAGTGGCTTTCTCCTTGCAACCCTGTTCAGTGTTCTTCTGATGGTGGACTCGAACATTAACATGAGCCAATGTGAGAGAGGCTTTCAGTTGCTTAGAAGTTACCCTGGGGTTCTTTGTGACCTCGCCAACTATTACATGCCTTGCTCTTGGAGTGATCTTTGTTGGTTGACCACTCCTGTGGAGGGTAACAATGGTCTTGAATTACACAATGTGTTGACTGTGGATTGGTGGAGTCCAAACTCTTTAGAGATGGTTTTGTAACCTTTTCCAGCCTGACAACTTTTTGAGGTCTTCAGAAATCTCCTTTGTTCGTGCCATGATACACTTCCACACACGTGTTGTGAAGAGCAGACTTTGATAGATCCCTGTTCTTTAAATAAAACAGGGTGACCCCTCACACCTGATTGTCGTCCCACGGATTGAAAACACCTGACTAATTTCACCTTCAAATGAACTGCTAATCCTAGAGGTTCCCATACTTTTGCTACTCACAAATATGCAATATTGGATCATTTCCCTCAATAAATAAATGACCAATTACAGTATTTTTGTATAATTTGCTTAACTAGGTTCTCTATCTACTTTTAGGGCTTGTGTGATAATATGACGATGTTTAAGATCATATTTCTGCAGAAATATAGAAAAAGGGTCCACAAACTTTCAAGCACCACTGTACATACATAGTATATATTAAACTCCTTAATTTACGATAAATTCAACTTACGATGGATTTGTCAGAATGTATCCCCACCGGAAACTTGGGAGCAACTGAACGTTTTACTTCGACAGATATTGTGTAGTGCTTGTAAATGTAGTGTTATTGAGAGCTCCTATGTGGGGGCACTTGTTGCTGGGTGCTTGTCAGTCTCCCCCTTCCTTGAGCCATGCACTCTGTGTCGAAGAGACCGGTGGCATTACCGTTTGTTGCTGAAACAGTTTTTGTCGCTAATATTGACATTTTATCCAAGACGCCGTTACAAATGTTCTGAAATGGACACACAACGTTTTGCTTTTTGTAATAGAAAGCTGCTTATATTTTTTCTTTGTGACAAACGTGTGTTTAGACATGCCCCCAAGACAAGATACTGAAAAGTCACCCTGCTTTTCCTACTTTGATACACAATTTGCAGGACAAAACCTTTTCTGACACCAGTAAAACTAGTACCAATGCAAACAAAGGCTTGCATTGGTACAAACAGTTTCATAGTCACTGTATTTTTTGTGGAGGTGTCAGAAAACAGTGTGGGAAAACTCTGACAGTCAATTCACTGCATTAGTACTGTACTCCCCTAGTGGATGAGGAATACCCATAATGCACTACGGTGTTTGCTTTGAACACTTAAGTGTGATTCCTCGATACCAAATACACAATTCCATGAAAAGCCTGTAAAGATAAGAATGCCGACAAGAATGCAGGCACACAGGCGCATGATTACCAAGACGATACCTTTCAACCCAAAGTATGAACATTAGTTTATGCTAAGCGGTTACAGTCAGGTGTTAAAGGTAAATCCAAAAGATACCCAGCAAATTTTCCCCATAAGGAATAATGTAAATCTCATGAATCCATTCCAAACCCTAAGAAAACCCACACTGTACAAGGCAGTATATGCATTAATGGAGATGTATTGTACAGGTACTGCATTTATATTATGCCACCTGTAGCTGGAGATTCAGCCTCATGATCAGTAATGATAAGTTAATGTTTAAAACACTTACATTAACCTACAGACGGCCAAAATAATTAACACACAGCTTATAATAGTGTTGAAAAATCTCATGTAATTTAGCGAGTAACAGATTGAAAGTCACGGTCATGCTCCTGTACACACTGGACTACAAATCCAGCATTCCTCACTCCCATCACATCACACACCGTCATGTTCAAGTCCTGTTTATTACCTGCACTATTTATACACATTTACATTTACAGCATTTAGCAGATGCCCTTATCCAGAGCGACTTACAATTGGTACAATCTTACAGTCCAAGCAATTGTGGGTTAAGGGTCTTGCTCAAGGACCCAACAGTGGCAGCTTGGCAGAGGTGGGATTTGAACCCTGGACCTTCTGGTCCAGAGTCCAGTACCTTATCCACTGGGCTACCACAGTCCCACACCTTGCGTTTCACTTATATTTTGCAAAGTATTAAGGTTTTGACAATTTTTCCAGTCAAAATGCACCCAGAACCTAATTCGACGAGTTCCAAAGTGGTCGGGAACTGAGGTACCACTCTACCAGCGGTCAGTCAGTCTCATAAGTGTCATCTGTGCCGGTGATATTTACACTTGTACATCACACGTCAACAGCACAGAGCTTTTTCTAACTTTAATTCATAATTCAGTTAGGGTGCACCGAACTCTAAACGCAGCTCTAAACCATTCCCGGTTTAGGTTTGAATGCTGACGCATGTTGATGATGAGGAAGTCTCAGAATTCGGGTGTGTTCTGAGTGCTATTTACCCAAATTAAATAGTATCGCAATGCTAAAGAAGAAGTACGGATCCATTTCAAACACAGGTCTTCAACTCTGAAAACGTCCAGGAACAACAAATGGCGTCTCTGTTGCTTGTTGTTGATAAATCATTGTTCTTGATCCCTCCTTACTACAGACAGGTTAGGTCTGTGTCGTCATAAGTACCTGCAGACTAACTGGCTCAATGTTCAGCAGACTGCATAGCTGACAGACCTCCACATGCTGGTATGCTGGTATTTCTAAACAAAATGGTTAGAATTCACCAACTGCAACATTCTTAAAAATATGATCATGAGAAAAACCACTGTTGTTCATTTGCTTACTCATATATGTTTTTAAACAGGCCATTATTCTGAAATTTTCTGTTACCCATGCTGCTGACGACGTTTCAAGTTCCATGTTTGTGGAAGTGTATCATGACACAAACAAAGGAAATTTCTGAGGACCTCAAAAAATGACTTGTTGATGCTCATCGGGCTGAAAAAGTTTACAAAACCATCTCTAAAGAGTTTGGACTCCACCAATGCACAGTCAGACAGATTGTGTACAAATATAGGAAATTCAAGACCATTGTTACCCTCCCCAGGAGTGGATGCCAATAAATATCACTCCAAGCGAAAGGCGTGTAGTACCCCAGGGTAACTTCTAAGCAACTGAAGGCATCTCTCACATTAACATTAGCCAATGTTCATGAGTCCACCATCAGAAGACTGAGCAACAATGGTGTGCATGGCAGGGTTGCAAGGAGAAAGCCACTGCTCTCCAAAAAGAACATTGTTACTAGTCTGCAATTTGCTAAAAATCACGTGGACAAGCCAGAAGGTTATTGGAGGAATGATTTGTGGACAGATGTTTGGAGAAAGGAGAACACTGCATTCCAGCATAAGAACCTTATCCCATCTGTGAAACATGGTGGTGGTAGTATCATGACTTAGGCCTGTTTTGCTGCATCTGGGCCAGGACGGCTTGTCATCATTGATGGAACAATGACTTCTGAATCATATCAGAGAATTCTAAAGGGAAATGTCAGGACATCTGTCCATGAACTGAATCTCAGGAGGTGGGTCATGCAGCAAGACAACGACCCTAAGCAAACAAGCCGTTCTACCAAAGAATGGTTACAGAAGAATAAAGTTAATGTTTTGGAATGGCCAAGTCAAAGTCCTGACCTTAATCCAATCGTAATGTTGTGGAAGAACCTGAAGTGAGCAGCTAATGTGAGAAAACCCACCAACATACTCAGTGAAGATTTCTGCCATTTCATCGTGTTTTTCTTTATTTTCACATCTACAGTATTGTATTTAATCTTACTGCAGTTAAGTCTCCATTGTCTATAAAAGGCTTGTATTGACTGCCCACACAATGAGAAGCAGGAACTTAATGCTCCAAAACACAGGCTGCAGTTAGCATTAGTAGCTCCATGAGTTCACCAATAGAGTAAGTGTTTTTCTTTTACTTTCAAACACTTATGAAATAAACTGTGTGTTATAGATTTGGCCAAATGTAGGTTAATGTAAGTGTTTTAAACATTAACATATCATTGCTTGTCATTGCTCTGCTATCATACAATATACACCGCTCTACCAAACACTCGTTAAACTCATCAGCTCATGATACATTTAACTTACGATGGATTTGTCTTAACATATCTCTAGCGTAAATCAGGGAGCACCTGTACAATACAACTCCATTAATGCATATAATGTCTTATACAGTACATGGAGGATTTTCCAGGAGTCTGGAACGGATTAATTAAATTTACATTATTCCTTATGGGAAAAATAAGCTCGGTACTCGTCGTTTTCGGTGGGCATCCTCATCTTAGCTTAAGAAAATTTGAGAGATCATGTAAAATCACCACCTTTGATGCATCTGTTGCAAATAAAAACCGCAAACACCACAGCAATTAGGTTACGAGCCGATTTACATATTACGTGCGATGTAGTAATCGGATTTTAATCTGGATATGCATTAGTCATTAAGTGTAAATGCACGTCATTAATCTTATGAGGATACAATCCGGACATATGATACATTAAACGAGCACGGGAAATCCAAGTCTACAATAGGAACTGTTCACTAGAAATGTATCATTTTGATTTGCTCTACTCTATATTTATGTTCTGCTAGTTCATGCATCAAACTTTACTGCAGAAGGGAGCAAGTGTTCAAGGAAATCCAGCATGCCAGCACCTGTCAATGATCAGAAGGCTGCAGAGCATATTACCCCCTAGACATGTCGGCATTTCTTCACAAAAGAACGTGTAGGATATTTTAACCTGGGGTAACAGTCTTAAAGATAATATGGAGACATTATTTCTCCAGTTTTGCTGTAATGAAAGCCTTTTTTGTTGATCCTGAAATCATTGTGTGTCCTAAAAAGCAACGAGACAACACCTCAAAATATCATTCAAAGCCGAATGCTGATAATCACCAAGCACTAATTAGATAATCAGTCCAAACACTTTAGACTGCTGCCTACATATTACAATCTTACAACTCTGTTCCATCTCCGACTCCAACATCACTGATTGCTACTGCCAAGCTCAAACAGGGCCGTCTGGCGAAAAGCGTAACCATACACGGCCTAAACTATAATTTGCAGACCAAAACAAACGTGCAGCACCAAGAATTCTATTCTATTTTAAGTCACAGGTCACCACAAGAATTTTGAATTGCTTTTAAGCTACACACTTTTCCAAATACCATTCTCCCCAGTGACAACTGGCTCCCAGACCAGTGTCCAACTTTCTGCAGTACAAACAGAACACAGCTCAGATAATCTCTCTACTAATACCTCGCACTCGGCAGCAACGTGAGGTGAACGTGGAATGGAAAATATAAAACAACATCAACAGAAGGGTTGTGAAACTTCCAGAGTCTGCCTCCGAAATTACAACACCAACTAGAAAAACTAGTTTTAGGGATTTTAAACCAGTGCTACTTAGAAGCCTTATAAAGTGACATGATAATTGCTAAAATAATAAACAAAATTCTTTGCTTGAGAAACCAATCA
>JAJAGP010001268.1:46626-213082 GCA_025084515.1 Ancistrus triradiatus
CGGGTATAATTTGCTACTCATGAGGAACTATGCCTCTGGCTAAAAAGTGAACATGCAAAACAAGCCCATGCGCATTCTCTAGTTCCTCCTGGTATTTCACAGCATGAAGTCCCCAACACTTCCTACTTTACTCCATCCGTTTCCTCCCATACTGATAGGTATGACTGATCAAAATGACTCAAATGTCTTGGAGGAAGTACAATAACAAAAGCAAAAATTTTGTACTCTTTCTAATACCTTATTTTCTCATGGTATTTTAAGAGCATTAACTCTGCTACCACTTTCTACTAAGCTACAGGACTTTGTAACATGTTCTATCAGCGTGGCATTGTACATATAATCAGCAGCCAACATTTGTAATAAGCATCATCTTCAGGCATTGCATTTGTTTGCTGAGTAAATCTGAATTAAACTAACTAACATTTGCCAGCCAGAAAAGTTGCTAAGTTTGACAAGTTCAGACCTGACTTGGAAGAGAGCGGTAGCTGTGGTTATTTCTAGCCCGACTCAAAAATAAATTCCCAAACACACGCACTACGCAAATGAGTTTGGCAAATTCTTGGCCAAAACTTTAAACACGGTTATTCGAAGACTCGAAACATTTCTTGTTGGTCTGTGTTTATTTGCGTTTTTTTAAATGAAATGTAATTTTTAAAAAAACCCCAGAGGAACCTCAGAATTCAAACTTAACTGGTTCGTGAAGGCCGTTCAAACCCTGACTTGTTCGGAGTCTGAATCAAATTTCCCAATAAGAAGTAACGTTAATGGGATTAATCCGTCCCCGAGCCCAAATGACTGTTTTTAGTCCTATATTGATATGTACGCAATGATTAAAAGCAAATATAAAGCACATGAATGTAATACAATAATAAAGATCAATAAGTACATGAAATAAGTGAAAGAGTGAGTCTTATTCCTGGGACAGTGGTGCTGAGACTGAGGGGGTATCTGAAATCCCACCCATTGGCTGACATTATGCATAATTTAATAATAAAATAATATAATATACATAATATGCCTATAATCTCACCCTAGTTCTTCTTCTTTTGGGTGTTACAGAGACTGGCATATGGTATTGGTGAAATAACCCCACCGACCGTCAGCACGATTAAGGCTATATCAAGATGTCAAGATTCTGGTTCATATAATGGTGACAATGTTTTTAGAAATCAAGGTGCGACTTGGTACTCCGATCATTTTCCTTTATTACAAAAGGTGTACTAGTTTGGTGCATGTTAAGTAATTATGAATTTTCCCTGGTGGGGTCTTATCGAAGAAGTCTTTGATGTTGGCACTTGGTGTTATATCTATTTATAGCTTTCCAGTACCCAGATTCCATCCCAGACTTTACACGTTTATTTGCTATCTGGACTCATCTCTTCCGTATGACCCAGTACAACATCAACATCTGTCAATCCAAAAAAATGCTGGTCTTTCCTTCAGGGTCGCAGGATGTCTGTTTGTTTATATATGTTTGTCTGTGTGATGTGTGTGTGTGTGTGTGTGTGTGTGTGTGTATATATATATATATATATATATATATATATAAATAAATAAAGACATGGGGAGGACATGCAGACTCCACCCAGAAGGACCCAAGCCACTCCACCCTGGAATTGAACCCAGGACATTCTTGCTGTGAGGTGCTGGTGCTACCTGCCGAGCCACCGTGCTGCACTCAGGGTCTCAGGAAAGCTGCTAACTAGCCGGCAGCACAGGGTGCAAGGCAAAAACAACCCTAGACAGAGCACCAACCCATTGCTGTGAGGCGCTCTTTATAAATGCAGCACAAAGGTCAGCTGTGTGAAAGCAGTGCAAGCAATTTGTTCCCATTTGCTAACTGACTTGATGTACACGTTCACTTGCGCCTTCTTTTTAAAGAAATGAGTGTACCATGCCACCATCGCTGTTACCGCATGCTCATCAGGTCTGTCTCAACGCTTACTGAGTGCCATTGCTGCCTACTTCCTATGTAGGAACCTCTCCACGAGAGCTTTCTAACAGACAATGGAACCCTAAGTGTTCTCTGGTTACTGATTGCATCACACACACCGCACAAACACTAGCAGAGTTTTACAGGTCTGGATTCTGGTCTTTGCGGTTTTAATCTTTCCTTAGGGCGGCTCTTTTGGAGGAACCATACCACACGCACATTTTTGATGCAATGTGATAAGAGGAAGAGATCAAATGTACACAGAAGCTAATCTGAGGACTCGCATGGGAAAATGTAAGCCCTTCGGTATGAGATCTGTAGTTTAGCACATTTAGCTGGTAAAGGGTTCATAAATTAGAGTCAAAGAGTCAAAGTATTATGTGAAATTCATAAAAAGTACAATTAAATACCTATTTAATACCTGAGACAGAACAACAGGTGCAATGCAATTTAAGTTAAAAAATGTATTTAAATGATTACAAATTAACTTTAATAATGTATATTGTGTTACGTTTAAGCAATTGTGTTTATACATAACTGTTCCCTCATTCTACCTTTGTTGTACATTAAAGCTACAAAGAGCAAAGTTGGATAACTTCCTCATCATGCCTTGAAAAAAGGAACATTGAATTCTTCTTGTTTATTTAAAACTCGAACAAAAAAAAGTTTGTGCTTGATTAAACGGAGAAACTCTTCGAAAAAACATTTGGCCAAATGTTTCATTTGATTCGGTCTCAGCCACCATTTTTCATTTCGTTGCATCCCTATATATAAGTATGGACAATGTAAACATTTGCTTTTCTTTAAATAATGGTGAGTTATGTCACTGAAGTGATGTGTAAAGACAATCAAAGACCCTCACAAGCTCATCCAATACGGATAGGGCCAATGACAGAACCAAATCCTTAAACGGCCCTACAGTCCACTACTGTTGGGTCTATACAGCTTTATGGCCATCTATCAAGAAATAGTATTTAGTTTGTTATTATCAAAGAATATATACTTATCCATGTCTAACTACCCCAGAAGCAGAATTTATACCCTGTAGTAGTTGACAGCATGTGGATACCAACGTCATACATTTACATTTACAGCATTTAGCAGACGCCCTTATCCAGAGCGACTTACAATTGGTACAGTCTTACAATCCAAGCAATTGTGGGTTAAGGGTCTTGCTCAAGGACCCAACAGTGGCAGCTTTGGCTGAGGTGGGATTTGAACCCTGGACCTTCTGGAGTTATGGCACTGAAGAGATGTGTAAAGATTCAATCAAAGACGTTCCCCTCACAAGCTCATCCAATACGGATAGGGCCAATGACAGAACCAAATCCTTAAATGGCCCTACAGTCCACTACCTTCTGGTCCAGAGTACAGTACCTTAACCGCTAGGCTACCACAGTCCCAAGTACACATACACCAAGTAGTGCACATAAATAGGCAGTAATAGTTTGCTCAGCCTCTCCATTAGTTGCCTGACTCGTTATCTCTCACAAAGCCAAACTCCTAATAACTCTCTGGACTTAAAGGTGCATTACACTGGGGTGTAGACAGCATAACGTCTATTTATAAAGACACATGGGATTTAGCCTGCCTCTGTCGAAGAACATATTTAGCCATGCACAAGGGGCCCAAAGACAGCATCCAAAAGAAATCCCTGGTGCATTTAAGACTACAGGGTCTAGAAGTCACTTTATACCCTATAGTGCAACTATTCAGACAATAGCCAGCCAGCCAGCCATCCCAAAGATAGCAATGCAAATAACTCCCTGATGGACATATGACTGCACTATGTAGGGTGGGGATGTCCTTATGTCATACCCTAGCAGTGCACATAAATAAACATTAATGAGTCTGAGTATAAAACATTAGTTGGCAAGTCATCTATCCCAAAGACAGAATACTTAAATTGTCCGAGAGTATTAAAATAAGGTCCAGGCAGCATCATGCCCATTTATGGACAGCACAGGGATTTAGGGTGACTGCGTCAACCTTGGTAGTATTTAAAATATAAAATTGGACCCCCTTGTCCCCTCTGAACTGCCTTCAGAGGAAACGTTCCCTAAAGATTCTGGTCCACACTGACATGACAGCAATCTCCTGTTCCACCACACCCCGAAAGTGCTCTATCGGATTGAGATCTGGTGACTGTGAAGGCCATTTTAGTACAGCGACTTCATTGTCATGTTCAAGAAACCAGTTTGAGATGATCTGAGCTTTGTGACATGGCATGTTATCCTGCTGGAAGTAGCCATCCGAAGATGTGGTCATAAACATGGTCAGCAACAATACTCAGGTGCTACTGTGGCATTTAAACGATGCTCAGTTGGTATTAAGGCACCCGAGGTGTGCCAAGTAAATACGTCAAACTCTCACCCTACCATCCCCATGTCGCAGCAGTAAGTGACTCATCAGACCAGACAACATTTCCCTGACCTTCTACTGTCCAAATTTGGTGAGCCCATGCAAATTGTAGCTTCAGTTGCCTGTTCTTAGCTGACAGGAGCGGCACCCTGTATGGTCGTCTTCTGCTATAGCCTATCTGCTTCAAGGCTCGACATTGGTCCCATTGGTGCTGTAGCTCATCTACCACCAAAAAACCATGCTACTTTCAAAGCCACTTAAATCGCCTTTCTACTCCATTCTTATGTTGGGTTTGAACTTTAGCAGGTCATCTTGACCACGTTGCTGCCATGTGATTGGTTGATTAGATATTTGCGTTAACAAGCGGTTGAACAGGTGTACCTAATAAAGTGTCAGGTGAGTGTATATTTAACCGTGTTTCTACACCAAAGGAATCCAAAATCCAAAACAAATAACCAACTATCCAAACGAACAACTCCAACTGAATCACTGATTGACTTAAGAGTGCGCTATATACAATGTAATCGTGCGTAATTCCTTAACTAGTGTACATATATACAGTAACGAGTCATTTAGGACACAGCCTCTCCGTGTTAAGAAAAAAGCTATATTATTTTTACCTCGAATGCATAACGAAGCACAGAAGGGGTTTTTACAAATTTAGGAAGAAGCCAGGTATTTTTTAAATAAAAGATAACGCTAACATTACACATCGAGAGGAAGTAACCTTAGCACACACCCGTGTTTATGAAGCTAACGCTAGCTAGCGCTCCAATGCCATTAGCCTGCTTAACTCATGTAAACAAACTATGGAAGGGCATACCGGACAAAAACTCTGACTCGCAAACCCAAACAGAAGCAATAACTGCCGCTGTGGCGCCACGTTTAATCCAACTAAAACACAAACCCAAGCTGAGAATGAAGAAAGCTGCCTACCGGCCCGGGTCGTATCGGTCAGGTCGTGATTGGCGGCGCTCCTCGGGAACTCCTTCAGTTTCCTGCCGCTCAGGTTTAGGCAACCGGTGGCCGCGGCTTCATCGAACGCCCGCTCCAGCGACCGGTTCCAGGACGCCGGTCCTGGCACACACAAGCCGTTCCCGGTGGTCCCTGTCGCACCGGTACCGCCAACAGCAAAACTGGGCACGGTGCTTTCCGCAGAGAGCAACACCGAGGCCGCCATTACACAGCGAACTCCCACTGCTTCTCCCTGACTTGTTAATTCTCACTACCCGTATTCCGGATGAATTCGTTTCCTGTCGCAGGATTGGCTGGCACTCTGTACTTTCAAGCTGGTCTCCAATTGGACGAGCCGATTGGAAAGCGGGATTGAACTAGCCAATGTTGGCGCAGACACCGGGATAACTCCAACCAATCCTAATAAGAAGGCGGGCTTTTTATGAGTTCGGGTGGGAAACAAACGTGATCCCATCTGTGCCACGGGCACTGCTAAGCACGCAACCACACAGTGACATCTACCATTCCCTGCCCATACGAAACCCCGCCCAAAAGCAGAGTGTAGTTATGCGGTAACATTATAACTACAGTGCTCTGGGATAAGGTTGTAGTTACTTAGTGCAGTTTTCAAAATGTACTGAAAACAAAACGAAATATTGCTGTTCTGTTTTAAAATTAAACTACTGTGATGCAGCATATTTCTAGAGCGTATACACTAAATACTGCATGAATTGAACTACAACCGCTTGTGAGTATTGAGAGATTAAACTTCATATCCGCTAATGCATTTCGCATACGACCATGAGTAGCACTATTGTAAGTAGTACAGCAGTACAGCAATTTCCCGCACATGCAGTAACTCTTGCTTATACTATGAGACCGTGTATCGCAGTATGCCAGTTAAAACCGAGCCGATAACTGTCGATGACTACCCCGCTTCATCCAGGAGTAGTATGCAGTATACAGGGTGGGCCATGGATACACCTAAATAAAATGAGAATGGTTAATGATATCAACTTCCTGTTTGTGGCACATTAGTATATGGGAGGGGGAAAACTTTTCAAGATGGGTGTTGACCATGGCGGCCATTTTGAAGTCGGCCATTTTGGATCCAACTTTATTATTTCCAATGGGAAGAGGGTCATGTAACACATCAAAGTTATTGAGAATTTCACAAGGAAAACAATGGTCTGCTTGGTTTTAACGTAACTTTATTCTTTCATTAGTTATTTACAAGTTTATGACCACTCATAAAATGTGTTCAAAGTGCTGCCCATTGTGTTGGATTGTCAATGCAAACCTCTTCTCCCATTCTTGACACACTGATAGCAACACCGCAGAAGAAATGCTCTCCTGATCTGACCCCCTTAGACTTTAATCTTTGGGGTCATCTGAAGGCAGTTGTCTATGCTGTGAAGATACAAGATGTGCAGCATCTAAAACAACGGATACTGGAAGCCTGTGCTAGCATTTATTCTGCGGTGTTGCTATCATGACCCTCTTCCCATTGGAAATAATAAAGTTGGATTCAAAATGGCTGACTTCAAAATGGCCGCCAAGGACAACACCCATCTTGAAAAATTTTCCCCCTCCCGTATACTAATGTGCCACAAACAGGAAGTTGATATCACCAACCATTCCCATTTTATTTAGGTGTATCCATATAAATGGCCCACCCTAGATACTGAGGCAGTGTGCAATATAATAGTAGGCCATTTTAAACACAACCATGGACATCGTTAGACATCCCTCAAAATAACCATGCATTATTAGTTTAAATCTTTAATAGTGTTTCTTATTTATTCTCTCGTATTCAGCTGTGCTATCTATTTCCACAGTTACAAACATTCATTAACCAAAATGAAAACTCATTGAGTGGATATTTCATTATGTTAGCAGAGGAAACCTGATGAATGTAAAGTTAGCCTACTGAAAAAGCCAATTAAAGAGTTTAATTTAAACACTGCAGTATTTAGGGCAGACATAGACGGATGGCTTGTTCTCTCTTGAATAAATTGATAGTTGATCATATTGACTGATAATATTAGTTAACTCGATAGTATTCTTCTACTTGTAGATAGGTGTACAAACTTTTTTTTGCAAAGCCAACAGCTCCCAAAAAGGCCAGTCAGGTGAGATGATTTTTACAATTTAAATAAACCTTTGAATAAGTTTAATTGGCGTTTGATAAAAATGCTTGTTATTAAAGGCACGGAATGAAAAAAATGAAGTTAAATAGATCTAGAAATAGTTTTCTTCATAATGAAAGTTATTTAATGTATTTACTCGATTTATTTCATTAGGCAAAGGCACCATAGAGAACAAAGCTGAGCACAGACAGGCAGGGACAGTCAAAGGTACAGAGTCACATGAGTTTGTTTATTTAGACTATGGGTGTGAGTGTGAGTATATTGTGATCTTATCTCACAGAATCTTAATTGAGAAGCATCATGAAAATGGTTTCATGGTATGAATTTGCACCCACGTCTTTAAATATGTGGTACTGGTTTCATTGGTCTCAAAGTTTGCTACATTAGCTTAACCAGAACGTATTTTGAGCTTTCAGTACAGTTATAAAAGCAGAAGAAATACTTACATTTACAGCATTTAGCAGACGCCCTTATCCAGAGCGACTTACAGTTGATAAAGTCTTACAATCCAAGCAATTGTGAGTTAAGGGCCTTGCTCAAGGACCCAACAGTGGTAGCTTGGTAGAGGTGGGATTTGAACCCTGGACCTTCTGGTCCAGAGTCCAGTACTGTTCCTGCTAAACTATCATAGTTCCATGAAATATACTTAAATGAATAACCAACCTAAATCAAGCCATATATTCTTCAGAAATAGTTACTTATTGTAGTCATATTTAAAAACACTAAACACTCCAAAACTACCCCATTATCCATTTGGTGACTTGAATAAGACTTGAGGTTTAAGCCTTGGGACTTGACCTGAGACTTGCCTGTCTTAACTTGGGACTTGACTTTGAACTTGCTTGTAATGACTTGGGACTTGACTCGGGACTTGAGTGTCAAGACTCGAGACTTGTTTCTGTCTGTATGTGAATGTGAATGATGCTAGGCAACTTATTCATTAAGGACCTGAGGTATCCTTCAATGAGGACTGCATGCAAGCTGGAGTAGGTTCTGTGATGTTCTGGGGCATTTTAATCATATGGAAATTGGTCCTTTTGCTGAGGACACAGCACATTTGAACCATAGTGTCTACACTGAGCATCTGACACACACTATTTGGTGCATTTCAGTCAAAGGTGACTAATTTTTTGTCCGGTGAGCTTATGTCTGGTAGAATGTGGTAGGAAGTATACAGAGGTGGCAAGTAACGAAGTACAACTACAGTGGAACCTAGGAATTCAAACTTAATTAGTTCTGGAACACGTTTGGACTCGGATTTGAAGTTGGACCCAGTAACATTTCAGACACACCTTGAGACTTGTTGTACTCATTTTAACATTTCTATCACCAATACGTGGCCAATTTCATTCAGCAACATTTTCCTGGACCCAAGGTTACAATCAAGACCTAGTCCATATATACAGTGGGGCAAAAAAGTATTTGTCAGCCACTGATTGCAAGTTCTCCTACTTAGAAAGTGAGAGAGTCTGTATTTTCATCATAGATACACTTCAACTATAGTGACAAATGAGAAAAAAAGTCCAGAAATCACGTTGGTAGGAAATTTTTAAATAATTGAATTGGTAAATTAATGGGACAAAATAAGTAATTTTTTGTCAATAACAAAAGTTCAAGTCAATACTTTTGTAACATAACTGTTTTTGGCAATGACAGAGGTCGAACTTTTCCTGTAAATTCTTCAACCAGGTTGGCAACCACCTGTAGCTGTATTTTGGCCCATTCCTTCCTCCTGCAGATCCCCCTAGGAGCTTATGTTTTGGGCAACACAGACTTTCAACGCCCCACAAATTTTCGATGGTGTTTGAGGTATGGAGACTGGCTAGGCCACTCCGGACCTTGAATACTTTTTACAAGCCACTCTCCTTCTTCGTTGCCTGAGCGGTGTTTTTGGGATCCTTGGTCATGCTGGAAGACCCAGCCACGTCCAGATCCTGGATCTGATGCTTCCACCCCCATGCTTTCCAGTAGGTATGGGTTCTTTGGATGGCAACTCAGTATTCTTTTTTCCTTTTCCTCTCCTGTTTGAGTTTTTACAAACAAAAGTTTTATTTGGTTTCATCTGACCACATTACATTCTTCCCAATCCTCTTCTGAAATCATCCATATGCTTCTGTAACTTCAGACGGCCCTGGACATGTACTGGCTTAAGCGGGGGCAACACCTGGCACTGCGGGATCTTGAGTCCCTCTCGGCGTATAGTTTTTACGGATGGTACCTTTGTTACCTTTGGTCCCATCTCCCTGCAGGTCATTCATCAGGTCCCTCCGGTAGATCGGGATTTTTGCTCACCGTTCGCATGACATTTTGACCCCACGAGAAGATCTTGGCGTGGGGCCCCAGATTTGAGAGATTATCAGTGGTCTTGTATGTCTTCCTCCATTTTTCATTTTCTTACAATTGCTCCAACAGTTGATTTATTCACACCAACCTGCTTGCCTATTGTAGATTCACTCTTCCCAGCCTTGTGCAGGTCTACAATTTTCTTCCTGGTGTCCTTCGACAGCTCTTTGGTCTTGGCCATGGTTGAGTTTGGAGTCTGACTGTTTGAGGCTGTGGTGTCTTTTATACAGATAACAAGGTGAAACAGGTGGCATTAATACAGGTAACGAGTGGAGGACAGAAGAGCTTCTTAAAGAAGAAGTTACAGGTCTGTGAGAGCCAGAAATCTTGCTTGTTTGTGGGTGACCAAATACTTATTTTCCACCATAAATTACAATTAAATTCTTTAACAATCCTACAATGTGATTTCTTTGATTTTTTTTCTCATTTTGTCTCTCATAGTTGAAGTGTACCTATGATGAACATTACAGAGCTCTCTCATCTTTCTAAGTAGGAGAACTTGCACATTTGGTGGCTGACTAAATAGTTTTTTGCCCCACTGTATATACACTTGAGTGAACTGTGGGAGGAAATCAGAGTACCCAGAGTAAACCCATGCAGACACAGGGAGGACATGCAGACTCCACACAGAAAAGAGCCTGGCCGCTCCACTCTGGGATTGAACCCAGTACCTTCTTGCTGTGAGGCGGCGGTGCTACCCGCTGTGCCACCCGCAATTGTGGGTAGCAAAGAGTATGGATATCCTGAGGCAGCATGCACTATGGCATTATGTCAGTTACTTCAAACACAGCTAACTGTTCATTACAGCATTCTTTAATCTAGAGTATTATGCACCTGGCATCCAGCTAGCATCCAGGAGTACTATAGAGTATGGCATATTTACTGCTTATAGCCCATTTGTTTAAACACACGACCTACTTAAGGATGCAGTAAGTGAAATGCTGCATGTCTGCATTAATGTTGGTAAGCAGCTTGCCTGAAAGCTACACAGTAATTTGCGATGATTGACACAATCTCCAGGGGCTAATATGTCTGAATGGGGTGTAAACATAAAAATGATGCTCAGCAACTAAGTACAGTGGCATGAAACCGATTAGAAGCCCTTTCAAATGATCTTGCTTTCTGCTTTAATTACTCATAAAATGGTTTGAAGTCAATGGTAATAAATCACATTCTGCTTCAACTGGCAGCACACCAGCACATTTCATGCCATTACCGAGCATTCCCAGTCTAGACTAGAACAGGTATAAGTTCTTTAGTGGCAATTTTGTTTTATGTAGCATGAATGAACAGACCTCTGAAGACCATGTCACATTGTTACAGTCAACCGTGGGCTTGTCCAGGTCTTGGTCTTGGACTCCAAAACACAAAATGTCTTCCTTTACACCATTCTGACTTACATGTCTGTTTCTGATTCATGTGTTCATGCGTCATCCAGCCTTTAGCCGTAATTTATCTGCTCTGTGCCTGATTAGTTCATAGTTGTTGGTTTAGGAAACGCACAATTTTTTTTGTTCCCCAGAAGTTGAAGCAGTTCATCTGGACATAAGGTTTTGTGGGAGAAATGTCTTTGAGACTGAAGAAGTCACTTAGACGAATGACAAAAGACACTACAGGGACTCGAACCTGGGTGACTGCAGTAGCCAGATAGCTTATTTGACAGCCAACAAAACATTTCATTTATTTATTATGTTTAACCCTGTTTTTACTGCACGAGTGGTTAGCACAGTTGCCTCACAGCTCCAGAGATACCTGGTTTGACTCCAACTTTGGACTCCCAATGCTTATGTGGGGTTTGCCTGCTTGGATTTACTCCAGGTACTCCAGTTTCCTTCCACATTCCAAAGACATACCTTAGGTTAATTGATCGCTCTAAATGGGCCCTGTATGAATGTGTCTGACTAGTACTGATGTATCTTTGCTTTTGTGGTGAATAGCCATTGATGCAACATTAAACAAATACACAAAAAAACATTAATTCATTGGTTATCTTATCTGCTTATCCTAGCCAGGATTGCACTGCCCAGCTGGTGACACAGGGCGCAAGGCAGGAACAACCCTTGAAAGGGTGCCAATCCAGCATAGGGCACATACAATCACACACTCAGACACTAAGGAGCACTTTGGAAACACCAATTAACTTAACACACCTGTCTGTGGAATGTGAGAGGAAACCAGATTACAAGGAAGAAACCCACGCAAACATGAGAAGAACATGCAAACCCCACACAGGGGAAGCCCAGGGATCTTGGAGCTGTGAGGCGACACTGCTAACCACTGCACCACCCTGCCGCCCCACACAAAAACCCAATGTAAATAAAAATAAATAAATAAATAAAAAACACGACCAACAACCAGTAATAAACTAGTTATAGTTTGGCCAATCCTGGTCATATTACGTTTTGTTGATTTTGAATGACGCTGAAGAGGATAATGCAAATGCAAATTTTTTTTAACCGACAACCACAGCAGAACGTCTGGAAAGGTGCTCTAATTTTTCCACACACAAAATTTTGTTCTGCTTTTTGTATCAAAATATGTTTATAAATGTATTACTTTATTGGCAGAGAGGCCAAGTCTTCGCATAAGACTGCATTTCATTGGACTTCTGCCATCTCATTCTCAGCAGAGGGCGCTAAAGTAGCACGAATGCAATACTAGGTTTCTAATCTCCGTAATAAGTACGCTAGGAGACGCTATTGTAACGCTTTAGACAGGATCTCTCGCGCTCTCTCTCTCTCTCTCTCTGTCTGTCTCTCAAGACATTTTGGCATACACACTTAAGCTGTTTGGCACAAACGTATCTAACCTCCATCTGACACACGAGAGAGAAATAGAGATTGATTGGCGCTATGGGGTACTGTGAGTGATGTTCCCACCAATAGCAATTTGTATGTCAAAGAAATGTCATGCTAACTACAATCCCTGTGACATGATACAGCAGAGAAATGGTTTACATGATAAACAGGCTGCCCAGACACGATAGATTACATTATAGGATCGAACACTAATAAACCAATAAAAAGATTAGTCCTGCTGCACGACTTGAGATGGGTGTTCACTATATTTACAGACCAAGAAGCCAAAGTAATAACTGGAGAGCAGGAATGCAGTCTCCAGCCTCGTGCAGCAAAATTGGTTGTTACCTACAACAACCATAAAACAATCCTTTTTACTGTTTAAAAATTTATGCTGAAATATATTTTAACTTTCCATGCAGTCCTTAAAAATCCTTCCTTCTTAAAATTGTTTTGATGGCCAAAAATATAATGCCTTAAAGAAAATAGGGGAGGCCAGACAGAGATCATCTGCAACCCCTGCTGGGCCAAGTAATAACAACTGACCCCATAACAGGTGTAGCCAGCTATCCTAACTCCTGCTGTCCAACGCTCATTCTATGATTTCCAGCAATATAAGGGATTAGTAATACACCCAATTTTGAACTGGCTCCTGTTGTAATGAAAGGTATGCCGAAAATTTCATCTGAGAAAACTGGATTCTGCATCTGCATATCAGAAGTGTTTTTTGCCCTCCAGATGGCATTCTGTCTACACCCTCTACTTCCCTCCTAATATAATGCAGTTTTTCATTACACACACACAAAACACACATCTGTAATTTTCATCATAGGTACAATTCAACTATGAGAGACTAAATGAGAAAAAAAATCCAGGAAATCACATTGTAAGGATTTTTAAAGAATTTAATTGTAAATTATGATGAAAAATAAGTATTTGGTCAATAACAAAAGTTCAACTCAATATCTTGTAACGTAACCTTTGTTGGCAATGACAGAGGTCAAACGTTTCCTGTAAGTCTTCACCAGGTTGGCACACACTGTAGCTGGTATTTTTGGCCCATTCCTCCATGCAGATCTCCTCTAGAGCAGTGATGTTTTTGGGGCAACACGGACTTTCAACTCCCTCCACGAATTTTCTATGGGGTTGAGGTCTGGACACTGGCTAGGCCACTCCAGGACCTTGAAATGCTTTTTACGGAGCCACTCTCGAGCAGTGTGTTTGGGATCATTGTCATGCTGGAAGTCCCAGCTACGTTCCATCTTCAATGCTCTCACTGATGGAAGGAGGTTTTGGCTTAACATCTCATGATACATGGCCCCATTCATTCTTCCCTTAACACGGATCAGTCATCCAGTCCCCTTTGCAGAAGAGCAGCCCAAAAGCATGATGTTTCCACCCCCATGGTTCACAGTAGGTATGGTGTTCTTGGGATGCAACTCAGCATTCTTTTTCCTCCAGTTGAGTTTTTAACCAAAAAGTTCTATTTTGGTTTCATCTGACCACATGATATTCTCCCAATCCTGTTCTGGATCATCCATATGCTCTCTGGCAAACTTCAGACAGGCCTGGACATGTACTGGCTTAAGCAGGGGGGCACGCCTGGCACAGTCCCTCTCGGCGTAGTGTGTTACTGATGGTAGCCTTTTGACCCCACGGGATATCTTGCATCGGGCCCCAGATCGAGGGAGATTATTGATGGTCTTGTATGTCTTCCATTTTCCTACAATTGCTCCCACAGTTGCAACCTGCTTGGCTATTGTAGAGTCACACTTCCCAGTCTGGTGCAGGTCTACAATTTTCTTTCTGGTGTCCTTCAACAGCTCTATGGTCTTAGCAATGGTTGAGTTTGGAGTCTGACTGTTTGAGGCTGTGGACAGGTGTCTTTTATACAGGTAACAAGGTCAAACAGGTGCCATTAATGCAGGTAAGGAGTGGAGGACAGAAGAGCTTCTTAAAGAAGAAGTTACAGGTGACCAAATACTTATTTTCCACCATGACAATTTACAATTAAATTCTTTAAAAATCTTACAATGTGAATTCCTGGATTTTTTTTTCTGTGTCCGTGTCCCAATATATCTGTGTCCCAATACTCTCGGTCGCACACACTCATACATACACTCAGACACTAAGGGGCACTTTGGACACATCAGTGAACCTAACACACGCCTTTGGAATGTGGGAGGAAACCGGAGTACCCGGAGAAAATGCATGCAAACACGGGAAGAACATGCAAACTCCACACAGGCGGAGACCGTGTGGAGAGATAACAATATACAGCATTTTTCAAGCACTGTATAATTAAAGGGTAGTGGTCACAGCTCCAGCATCCCCAGTCTGATCTTGACCTCGGACTCCACCTGTGTGGAGTTTGCAGAGTTTGGAGTCCTCCCTGTGTCCGTGTGGGTTTACTGTGGGTGCCCCTGTTTCCTCCCACATTCCAAAGACATGCATGTTAGGTTAAGTTGGTATTTGTAAAGTGTCCTTAGTGTGTGAGTGTGTGTATTAGTGTGTGGGTCCTATGAAGAATTGGCACTATATATATATAAATAGAAAAAAATAAAAATAAATAAATACATTAAAAAAAAAAAAAAAATATATATATATATATATATATATATTTTTTTTTTATGTATTTATTTATTTTTTTATTTTTCTATTTACCCCTGACAGTAGAGTAAGCTATACACCTATATAAATGACTGTTATCCTCCCCAATCTCCCCACTCAGACAAAAATACAGTGATATACCAAGAAACTGGTAGAATCCTTAAAAATACCATGATATCAATTTTTGGCCAAACCGCCCAGCTCTAGTGGGTAGGATAATTTTCCCATAAGAAATAATGGAAATAGAATTTGTACCATCTGATTACTTGCCTTCCAATCACACCAACTTACATTCAGGTAGCAGGGTTGAATTGCAGTTCATATTTTATGCACAATCTGGATTTGAAAAGTAATCGGACTGCCTTTGTCACACAGATCTGGCAATCCTGGCCATAGCAGATTGAGGTTTTGAAAACATGCTGCAAAAGTATTTGTCAACAGAATAACAAACATCAATATCTGGCATTAGGACCAACTTCAGCAACAGCAATTGCAGTCACAGTGTAAATGACTCACAGTCTGATGATGTCACATGTTGTCTCTGGAATATTTTACACAGCACAAGAATACAAATACAGTAGTACCTAGGTTCTCATTGTTTATTCGTTCCAGAAGGCTTGTAGAGTACCGAAAATGACAGAGCAAATTTTACCCATAAGGAATAATGTAAATTGAATGAATCCGTTCCAAACCCCCAGAAAATCCACACTGTATAAGACATTATATGCATTAATGGAGTTGTGTGGAGTTATATGTTCCAAATCCATCATAAGTTAAATGTATCATGAACTGGTGAGTTTATTATGGTCTATACTGTATCATAGTGCCTATTACACATTAACACTTACATTAACCTACCGTTGGCCAAAATCAATAACACAAAGCTTATGTTGTAATAAAGTATTGAAAAATCTCATGTAATTTAGTGAGGAATGGATTGAAAGTGAAAAGTACAAAACACTTACTTTATTGGTGAACTCAGGGCACTAGCATAGCTGGTAATGCTAACTGCAGCCTGTGTTCTGGAGGATTGAGTACCTGTTTTCCTTTCAGTTGTCTGTCAATAATAACCATTATAGGATTCATGGAGACTTATTGCACTAAGAATACTGTGCTGTACATGTAAAAAATAAGTTAATGTAAAATAAGCTCCTCACTGAGCAAGTGATATTGTGAATATGAATCATTGAATCATTGTATACTGAATCGTGAATCATGAATCATAAATCATGAATTGAGTTTCGGCTGAAATGAGTCACGGGGCTAGACTTACACAAGTTAAGGCAAGTGCACCAAGTACTGAGCAAACCACAAGAACCAAGGCAACTTTTTGCAGTCAAAATGCGTCGAGAACCGAATTCAACAAGTTCCGAGGTGGCCGAGAACCGAGGTACCTCTGTACAATTTTTTTCACGTCAGATGAAGAATTATATGTAGTATAAAGCACCGTCTAGTCTATTTGTAGTAGGATCCAAATTGCCCACAGGAAAATGAAATATACTTAAATGTAATACTTTAATATGTTAAATATACATATTTTAAGACATAGTAAAATAATCTTGGAAAAATGTACCAGTAAATATAAGGCAAAGTGACACCTTTTGTTCATTAGCCTACAGTTTGTGCTTAAAGAAGGGCAAAAGAGGCAAAGGCATTGTACAGTGGTTTAAGAGGATTAGTAGGCTTAGTACTAGGATCAACAGAATAAGGAAAGGTGACTTTGATAGCTTCTTTGAATTCATGTGTGCCATCTACATAATACACCAACTTGCTTTCTTACTATAAATATGCGTGTCTGGTTTCTTAATGACCATGGTTACTGATCCAAGCACATTCTTTATTCAGTAAAGACCTGTGCGTGATATCAGCTTTGAGGTCATTGTCAGACTAGAAAGACGAAGAACAGGAAAGCAACAAAAGAGGGCAAAAGTGTCAGAAATAACTTGGTAAGCATAGCACTGCTTTCTTGGAACAGATGGTGTTAAAGGCATTGGTCAAGAGCCCAAGTGGTTGCCTTCAGAGTTGGGAACTCTGAACCTTCTGAATCAATAACCCTGAGCTGTGACCACTGAGCCTCGACTGCCCCCTACGAAGTGTCTGAAAGTTTTTAGGGGAGAAGTCTTGAATATTGGTTTAAGTGGTGTGAGTGTATTGATCCTTGTGATCTCCCTGTTGGCTGTGTTGTAGCTAAGGGTCTGTGACAGCACACTGAAAGAGAGAGTGTAGCAGAGTAGACCAGCAGCACAAATTATATGGCCACCTATGCAAGAATTAGAATGAAGAAAAGGTTTCATTTCATTCAAACACCCGCAGTACCTTCAAATAGTAAAACCAGAGAACCTGGTAATTTTGCATTGACCTCTTAATTTTTTCCAGAGCTCTATTATTGGAATTATAGAGTAAAGTCAGAGTTAACTTAAAAGTTGAAAATATAAAGGGAAAACAGCAAACGAGTATTATGGAGATCTGGAATGCAGTTTGCTGCTTTATTTCAGTGGTAGAGTGCACCCCAGACCCCCAGATCAAACTGGGGAAGCAACTTAACCTCAATTGAAGGTAATATAATATATATATTACTCCCCAGGTTCTGCACGTTCCACCGCTACACCTGTTACAACCTCTATTTAGGGATGTCCTGTTCCCAGTGCTTCATCGATTTTTAAAGAACACCATCTCTGTGAAATTTATAAATGCTTCTATACACCTCAATTCAGTCCAAAACCTTTCATGTTCATTTTACACTAGTCTGTGTGTGAATCAGGCTTTTGTCTTGGTACGGCTCACCTGAGTGTCTTCCATGACAAAATACGTGACTTTAAATAATGGGTGCAACAAGCCTTGTTACATTTGTAAAAATCAAGCCGCCCTTGAACTGCCACTTGACAAATAGCAGATGATAGAATAATAAAATGAATTACAAATTTTATTCTGCAGAAGCTGCACTGATTTGTGAAAGTTAAGTCCTGAACAGAAGTGGTGATAGATAGATTACAGGAACCTGCAGTACAGCAACATAACACCAAATCATAAAGCCTAAACATCACAACCTACTATAAATTCATGCACCACTTTATAGTATTGTAGTGGTATTTATAATCACTCAAAATATGTGTAGAAATACACACAGAAAGACTAGCATTCAAAATGTAGTGGTTTGGTATTGTAGCATCTATAACCTCGGGGGTAGGCGTGTCTTTGGTTCCTGGATGCAGTGTGGTTTGATGGCCACACAGAATGGAGATTTTTAATGGCATGTGTGACATTATGGTAAGTTATGGGATTTATGACATCTTTAATGTTTAAGAAAGCTCATTAATGTGGCTTATGTGCTAACATTTTGGTGTGTGTGCTGGTGTGGGGAGCAAGAGGTTGCCTGAGTTACCATTCATAAACCGGAATAAAGCCCTTGTCAGGGCTGGTAAATGTCTGTGTCGTGTTGTGCTATGTGAGTTATGTCCTAATAAATGTGACTATGAGCAAAGTTTCCTGGCTTGTGTCTTCTTCCGGGCTGATGGTACAGTATTTTACTATAAACAAGTCTGTGCTGTTAGCCAGGCACAAACATCATAAACTGTGGACTTTTTTTAATTAAAGAAAAGCATACGAAAGTCTTGATCTTACTATAAAATGCTGTATGTTGCATCTTTTTGATTTCTTTCCCACCGTAACAACCATCAGTAACACAGTACGCTGAGAAGGACTCAGATCCTGCAGTGCCAGGTGTGCCCCTCTGTTTAAGCCAGTACATGTCCAGACCCGTCTGAAGTTTGCCAGAGAGCATATGGATGATCCAGAAGAGGATTGGGAGAAAATATCATGTGGTCAGATGAAACCAAAATAGAACTTTTTGGTAAAAACTCAACTCGTGTTTGGAGAAAAAAGAATGCCGTGTTGCATCCCAAGAACACCATACCTACTGTGAAGCATGGGGGTGGAAACATCATGTTTTTGGGCTGTTCTTCTGCAAAGGGGACAGGACCACTGATCCGTGTTAAGGGAAGAATGAACGGGGCCATGTAACGTGAGATTTTAAGCCAAAACCTCCTTCCATCAGTGAGAGTATTGAAGATGGAACGTGGCTGGGTCTTCCAGCATGACAATGATCCCAAACAAACGCTCAGGCAACGAAGGAGTGGCTCCGTAAAAAGCATTTCAAAGTCCTGGAGTGGCCTAGCCAGTCTCCAGACCTCAACCCCATAGAAAATTTGTGGAGGGAGTTGAAAGTCTGTGTTGCCCAGCGACATCCCCAAAACATCACTGCTCTAGAGGAGATCTGCATGGAGGAATGGGCCAAAATGCCAGCTACAGTGTGTGCAAACCTGGTGAAGACTTACAGGAAACGTTTGACCTCTGTCATTGCCAACAAAGGTTACAAAGTATTGAGTTGAACTTTTGTAATTGACCAAATACTTATTTTCCACCATAATTTACAATTAAATTATTCAAAAATGTACATATGATGAAAATTACAGACCTCTCTCATCTTTCTAAGTAGGAGAACTTGCACAATCAGTGGCTGACTAAATAGTTTTTGCCCACAGTATGTGCCATTTAACGTCTAGATCAACGTCTATTCGCTTTAACATCTGAGATCTTATGCATTAATATAGGGAATAAAAATTTGTCTTATATATATCTGATTTAATACGATTGACCGAAAACTAGTATGAGTGAAATCTTGCAACACTTGCTGACTGGGACTGTGGAAGCCTACCGGTTAAGAAGGTCTATGGTTCAAATCCCACCTCTGCCAAACTGCCACTGTTGGTTCCGTGAAACAGGCCCTTAACCCACAATTGCTTGGATTGTAACCTTATATCAGTTGCTCTGGATAAATAAATGTAAATGTAAGTAAGTCAAGTCAGATTTATTTATATAGTGCTTTTTACAATGGAGCAGTGTTTCAAAGCAGCTTTAAAATTTTAGATTAGCTTCTAATATCTAGAGCCAATCCCAAATTTAGCAAGCCTAGGGTGACAGTGGCAAGGAAAAACTCCCTAAACGTTATAAGGAAGAAACCTTGAGAGGACCAAGACTAAAAATGGGGCCCATTCTCCTTGGGTGGCTTAGATGATAAATGTATTGAAACTAAGCAATGAAACTAATTTATCTAGTCAAAGTCTGTAGTAATAGTTCAAAAAACAGGAACTAAGTAAATGTTAACTTATGGAGTTTTTCCTTGCCACTGTCACCCTAGGCTTGCTCAATTTGGGATTGGACGTAGGAGATAATCTAAACTTGTAAAGTTGCTTTGAGACAACGCTCCATTGTAAAAAGCACTATATAAATAGATCTGACTTGACTTGACTTGACTTAACAGATAAATAAATTATTGAATAAAATAACGGATAAAATATACATATCAACATTATGTTGTCTGATACACAGAGTCATTTTAGGATCTTGAGTCCTCGGTGGGAAATACTGACATGAAACAAAACAAACTGATTCACACGTGAATTCAGATCACATTCAGCAACAGAAAACTAGGAAGTCAACCAACGAAATAAACAGACCAAAAAAGTAATACTACAGTACAGTTACAGTAATCTAGTAATATACAGTTCTTTCTTCATGGAGTTACTCAAGTAAGAGTAAAAACTAATCCAAATTAAAATGATTCCATCAAAAACACCAACCCACTCGCCAAAAAAAAAGTTACTTAAGTAAATGGAACGCATTACTATCCACTTCTGCACAAAAACTGACCAAAAAGCATCACTGGGCTCTGTGGTATTGGGGTAGCATGTTGGACCGCTACACCACCAGAGCCCCCTTGAGTGAAAATGATATGTGAAAATAACTGAGTACTTGATGCAATACACAGACAGGTTTTTAAAAAATATTCTAAAAGACCCTACAGCTCACACTCATTATGTTTCCATAGCAACAAGAGTCCAGTGATACAAAATAGTTACCACTTCTGTCTAACAAGTGATGACAGGGCTGTAACTGTTTAACCGGTGTAGACCACAATAGTAATCCAATTCTAGTTAGTTTTATGACCGTCATCCAAGGATTTCAACTTGTCCCCCAAATAAATGCTATAGTGAAATTTTTGTGATTGGATAGACCTATAGTGAAAATGATTAGTAAACAAAAAAATCAAGAGAGCTATAGCTGTACAGGTTAGACATTGCACAAGTCAAAATGTTTTAGTTCTGAGATAGCCGGACAGAGTATTGCCACTAGAACATTTTGTTATCAGATTGTAAAAACAAGTGATCTATCAGACATTGACTGAACAGTGAACTACACACTTCTGCCTCCTTTTCTAACTCGTGTAGGACGCTCAAGCAGTAGAGCTGGACTTTGAAACTGATCCCTTTCTGTTTAATCACCAGACCTTGGCACAAACCTGCCGCAAACCTCATCTAATATTCTTTCTTAACTTCATTTTTCAAAGCATGTATCATCTGTCACATACTGGTACAATGTTGGAGATTTCCCAGTGGCTGTTCGCTGTTTTGTGTTGTGAGGACAGCCAGGTATATCTGGGCTTGCTTCTTCTTATTTTAACATCTATCCTACATGGCCAAAAGTTTGAGGACATCTGAGTATCAGTTTAAATATACATTTACATGTCACTGTGTATCCTGAGATGAACTGCCTCATTTTCTGTCATGTGTAGGGACATGCTACTGGACAGGCCCCTGTGACTCGAGGCACTCCATGGATTTTAAGGTAAGAGGAATCACCTGGCAAGGCAAATATACAGGAAGAACCAGGAATGATGGAACAGAGACCTTAGTCTGAAAGGAAGAAATTTGTAGGGACCCAGAGAGACAGCTACCCTTGCAATTAAGAGAAGGATTGCGTCTTAAACTACAAAGATGCTGACCCGAAAGACAGTGTGGCAGGGTGGCTGTGCTATGCTGTACAACGAAAACAGACAAACCTTACTTCGTAATTAACCAGAGTAGTTAAGTTGGTTGAGCACAGGTTCCCAATAATGAACCATTTGTTTGTACCCTGCCTCGGATTAACAGAACAGATACTTTGAAATGATTTATAGTCTTTTTCCTAGTATAAATTGCCATTCATTACGATATTTTTCCTATTATTTCACTCCTTCCTCTTTTTCTTTTATTTTCTCTTCAAGCAGAGCGATCGATTGTCTTTATCTTGTCGTTTAACATCTTTAATGTAACCCTGCAGTGACTTCAAAAAGAAATAGAGCCATTTACACGCTGCTGATCTGGAACTGAGCCCCAGTAATGTTTTTGATTCTCAAGGCTACATAATTATGTCACTGTGACAATGCTTTGGGTAACTAAAACTATTTTCGTATTTGTCAATACAATATATTGAATACACTGCAAGTAACATTATCTAAAAAAATAGCCAAATTATTATTATTATTATTATTATTTGAATCCCAGAAACACTTAATGCAAGGTTATAAACTGCAGGGCATCACACACTCTCATTCAGATTTAGGGGCAATTTAAGTAGCCAGCACAACTACTGGCAAACTTTGCAGAGAAGGGAGAAAACCATAGTACCTAAGAGACACTCACATGTACATGAGAAGAACATGCCAAACAGACATTAACCAGATGTAAGGATTGAACCCAGGTAATCTACTGCTGGCCATGGTTGTTGTTAAACCATTCTATAACGGGGGTAACTTATATTCTCAAGTTGGCACTGTAACTTGGGAGCCTCTGCCTAGGCATAAACCACAGGAACCGAAGGTGAGTGCTCCATGCCATCCTGAGTGTGGTTTGCAGTCTCTGCAACACGGGCATGTGGAGCTGGAAATAGCATGGGATTGAACAGAGAATACCTAACCATTTGAAACCCAACTCAAACCTTACCTCACCAGAGACAGGATATGAACTTTGGTGGTTCAGCACCTGGCTGCTAAGCTAGCCCAGGTCGTATCTCACCTCTGGCAAGGCGGGGTTTGAGTTGCGTTTTAAACCGTGAGGTGAAGGGCCCACTCAGGTAATGGAGGCTAGGTTTGTGGCACATGGTGCAGACCAGGAGAGTCCCCGTTAGACATGCTTTTGTAAATGTGTGAAAATCAAAATGCTGAAACTTTTTCCAAGAAGAGAAGTGCTGCTTCCCTAAATTAAATAAACTTTTGTCAGAGAAATATAATAAACAGCAATATTTCAAAGGCAATAAGAAAGAAATGTTCTTCAAATATATGTTTTCTTAAAAACAGTACCTTTACTTTAAGAGCACTCTAAATTCATACTTGGTTACCATGGTCACCACAGTCGAAGGACTCCAATGGTTCTCTGACTCATGTATTAGCAGTGGCCGCTCAGTTATAATCCCACACGTCTTCTTGGAACTGAGCTATTGATCAGTGTGTCAGAGGTGTACACTTAGTCTCAGCTAATGGTATCTTATAGGCAATTCTTTGACTGCCAAGTCTATGAAGTAAACAGCTGACAATGATTCATTAGGCTTTACCAATCCTAATTATTAGATCAGCATGAACTGGATAAAATAATCACTGGAATCAGGAACTAGTAAATGGGATCAAGTGATTGGTCTTGACTGGGGATTGACGCCTGTCACAAAGGTAACCACAACAATAGCAGTTGGGGTAAACCATCAGATTGAAAGAAGTTTAAGTATAGGTGCCCTACGATGGATTAGCTGTCTAGGGTTGATACTGGCCAGACACTGGTGTTCCCGTGACCCTGACTAGGATTAAGTGGATAAGAAAGTGAATGAATTAATAAATTAGCATGCTTGGGTGGCAAAGGAGTCTGACATGCTATATCACCAGTGACCTGCATCACATACAGAGATGACTAGCTGTGTCTGAGGGAGGGGGTGTGGAGCTGCTGTCATCCTGCCTAAATACAATGACTCATGTCTAATGTGTCCTTCATTGCTGTGTTCGCTTCTAGTTCTTCCCCATTAGCTATGCCATTATAGTCAGGGATGACAGAATCTCATACTGCACATAGCAGAACTGTGTTCTGTTATGGACTTTATGTTCTTAACACCAATAACTACATACATCCCCAAATCAGAAAAGGTTGACATGGTATGGAAAATGAAAAAAAAACTTTGACTTTTATTTCATTGCAGACTGTGTGAATCCATGAAACGGTTGTGCTAGAAAGTTTGTGAACCCTTTAAAATTTTCTATATTTCTGCATAAATATGACCTAAAACGTCATCAGATTTTCACACAAGTCCTAAAAGTAGATAAAGAGAACCCAGTTAAACAAATGAGACAAAAATATTACACTTGGTCATTTTTTTATTGAGGAAAATAATCCAATATTACATATTAGTGAGTGGCAAAAGTATGTGAACCTGTAGGATTAGCAGTTAATCATTTTCATTTACATTTGCATTAACAGCATTTAGTTGACACCCATATCCAGGAACCAAAGAATACAATCCAACCAGAACTTGCTAGGATCTGATGTGGGTAAATCAACAAAACACACAAGTGTTTTATAAATATTTAGCTGCATTTTCAGCCTTCACTTAAGTGCTGACTGAGGAAGTGAGTCTTTAGTCGCCGCTTGAATATAGCAAGAGACTCAGCCATCCACAGATATCCAGTGGAAGTTCATTCCACCACCTGGGTGCCAGGCCGGAGAAGAGTGTAATTTTACGTGGAGGATCCAGTCAAGTCAAGCTCGGAGGTTACAAGGTACAGAGCATGGTTTGATTAGAGCCTTTAGGTAAGATGGTGCTGTTCCATTTTTGGCTTTGTAAGCAAGCATCAGGGTTTTGAATCTGATGTTGGAAGCTACAGGGAGCCAGTGAAGTGAACACAGCAGTGGGGTGACATGAGAAAACATGGGTAAATTGAAAACCAGATGAGCCGCTGCATTCTGGATCAGTTGCAGGGGTCTGAATCAGTTTTCCAGGGACATCCATGCATTTATCAACAAGACAAATACAATACCTATTAAAATATGTAAATACCTTCCAATCTTTCTTTGAGGAACATTGCTTTTAAACATTTCAGTAATTTTCTCACGCATTTCTTGATATACTGGAGATCCTCTGCCCACCTTACTCCTCAAAGACTCAGCCTTTCATGGATACTGTTTTTGTACCAAATCATGATCACAATTGCCTGTTGACATCACCTGTTTGAAATCACATCATTATTTATTTTTTATCTCATTACTTGGCCTAACTTGCCCCTGTCTCAACTCTTCTGGAATGTGCTGCAGGCCTGAAATGCAAGAATTGATGTTTACTGTCCGAACTGTCCCAACTCTTTCTGATTTGGGGTTGTATTTTATTTTTCCCCAAGCAGTTTCTCCAGCACCAGTTTCAGCTGTTATACCTCTTCACATACCAGGTAATGCCACATCACTAATACCTACTAGACATGAAATATACTTGACTAAATAATGCCCAGAGACTGGCTTAGATTCTTTATACTTGTCATTTTCCTCTGACCTCTCTTATTAATAATCCATTACTGCCAACAAACTGTTCCCCACTAGATGTATTTTGCTTTTGGCACCATTCTGTGTAAACTCTACAAACTGCTGTGTGTGAAAATCGCAGGAGACCAGCAGCTTTTTGTTTGGCATTGGCGATCAGCAACAGCACTGTAGAAGTCTTTTAATCATATTTTTCTTTATTCTGATGTTTGATGTGACCATGAAGTGAAGCTCATGTCTGCATGATCAAATGTGTTGCAATGCTTCTGCGATTAACTGTTGGACTAATGGGCCAACTGAGCAGGTATACAGGTGTTAGAAATGAAGTCTAAGTGGTGTTTACAACAGCAAAGTGAGGCATAAAGGTGCACCTTTGCAGGGAATTTACCAAATATACAGTACACAATGCAATTTGGGTGTGTGAATGCACACATAGGCTCTAGATCGGGTACTTGGCAGGAGTTTTAATGTAATATAGAAGCAAAACAGTTTTTTCCCCCAGTTTTTACACATTCCTTGCTGTGTGCAAGACCACACCGTCAAGGAAGGAGGGTCACAACCCAGCTAGTGCCTTTGTAAAACTCATGGCTACTGACTTCTTTTGACTAGTATAAAAATCTTCTATAGTGAGAATGAGCCTGAAAACATGGTATGCTTCCTGAATCTGTCGACTGGTCAGCAGGACTGCTGATTAACAGGGTTATTGCGTTTATAAATAACCTACCAGACTTAACAATTAATCAACCAACAGAGTTTGATCAGCTTGAGAATGCAATCCACCAATTAGAATGTTTGTTTTGCTCAACTTTAGATAAAGTTGCTCCTACTAGGTTCAAACGCATTAGAAAAAAGGCTCGCACCACACCTATACCATAAAACGAACGCAAGTGGCGACAGTAATTTGGACGTATTTGAGATTGATTGGAAGAATAGCATGACAGAAACATGCCCCTACTAAAGTTGCATATGTTTTGCAGTAAAAGAGAAAAATAAGATAATTCTATATTTCTTTTTAATACAGTCACCAGATTTACTAGTATCATTACAGAATTTACTCTGTAATTCCACCTGATTACAACAGTAATGATTTCTTGAATTTCTTTAATGATTTAATCAAATATTAAAGACAACATTCGGCATAAAACTCAATGCACATCACATCACCCACCTACTCAGCAACCTTCCAGAAGCACCACTAGACTGTTAATCTGTAAATCCAGACTATAATATTTTACCCCAATTACTAATACCAAACTGTCTTCCCTGATCAGCTCAAACAAGTCAACTCTTCTAGGTGTTTACTAGATCCAGTACCGAAACAGTTATTTAAAAATCTTAATATTATAGATCCAATGCTTATTATTTTAAATTCATCCCTTAGCTCTGACTATGTGCCCAGTACCTTTAAATACTCAATAATCAAAACTCTCCACATTTCAGTAAGGATTTTAGTTTCCACCAGTTTGCCAAAACAGCATGAATTTGGGTACTTAATGACCCTTTATTGTCCTCAGACAATGGCTGTGTCTCTTTTCATGTTTTATGATTTAAGTGCAGTATTTGACACAGTCGTTCATAATATTTACGGAACAGGTTACAAAATACTGTGGTGTTAGGGTGCTTTCTTGGTTTTGATCCTACTTGACTGACCTTGACTGACCAATTTGTTTATGTAACTAGTTTATGCCTCAAGCTGTAAACAGGGTACTAATTTCCACTGCTGTGAGAATCACTTTCTTTGACTTCTCAAGTGCATTCAACACAATACAACCTCACATACTGGAGAAGAACTTGCAATTAGACCATGATCGCCTGAGTCTTGGACTATCTGTCAGGAAGGCCCAGTGTGTGCAGCTGGGAACCTGGCAGTCTGATCATCTGGTCAATAACATTGGGGCACCACAGGGAACTGTGCTCTGCCCCTTTCTTGTACACCACTTCCAGTACAGGTCGGACCTCTGCCACCTTTAGAAAAATTTTCTAATGACTCTGTGGTCGGGTGTATCAGGGATCCTGGGAAAGACAGTGCCTAGCCAATGGCACAGGGTGCAAGGCAAGAACAACTCTTGACAGGGTGCCAATCAATCGTAGGGTACATACACACACAAACACACACTAGGGGCACTTTAGATGCCAATTAGCGTAACACACATCTTTGGATTGTGGGAGGAAACCTGAGTAACCGTAGTAAAAACATGGGGAGGACATGCAACCTCCACAGAAAAGACCCAGACCACTCCACCTGGGGTCGAACCCAGGACCTGCTCGCTGTGAGACGACAGTACTACCCACCGAGCCACCATGCCATCTTCAGTACAACTTAAGAAATAAAATATTCTTATTAAAAGGAGGGCCACTACAGAAAAAGTTTGGGAACCACTGGTCTAGAAGATCAATACTATAGTTTTGCAATTTATGGCCAAAGTTGTTTGCTCACACTATAAGCAATAACTGACACTATATGCTCATGTATTGATTTTGCTTTTCCACACTAAACAAAAAGCCAGTGGTTTGTCAAATACATTAATCCCTCTTCTGCTCAGGAATGTTCTCTCTAGAGATTCTACATTCTACTGATTGCTTTATTGATCCATGCTTTCAACACTGCATCTCACACCTCTGATTAGAGACCCTGTGTTTATGTATGGTTCTTACTGCATAACAGTGGTACCTATAGTAGTTGTTACTGCATTCGTTCTTCAGCCTTCGGTGTGATATACAGTGGGGTAAAAAAGTGTTTAGTCAGCCACTGATTGTGTAAGTTCTCCTACTTAGAAAGATGAGAGAGGTCTGTAATTTTCATCATAGGTACACTTCAACTATGAGAGACAAAATGAGAAAAAAAAATCCAGGAAATCACATTGTAGGATTTTTAAAGAATCGATCTGTGGCACCACGCAAGATCTCATCCCGTGGGGTCGTGAAATGATCATGAGAATGGTGAGCAAAAATCCCAGAACATGTTCAGGCTCCTCTGAAGTTTGCCAGAGAGCATAAGGATGATCCAGAAGAAGATTGGGAGAATATCATATGGTCAGATGAAACCAAAGTAGAACTTTTTGGTAAAAACTCAACTCGTTGTGCTTGAATGCTGAGTTGCATCCCAAGATCACCATACCTACTGTGAAGCATGGGGGTGGAAACATCATGCTTTGGGGCTGTTTTTCTGCAAAGGGACAGGACGACTGATCCGTGTTAAGGGAAGAATGAACGGGGCCATGTATCATGAAATTTTAAGCCAAAACCTCCTTCCATCAGTGAGAGCATTGAAGATGGAACATGGCTGGGTCTTCCAGCATGACAATGATCCCAAACACACTGCTTGGGCAATGAAGGAGTGGCTCCGTAAAAAGCATTTCAAGGTCCTGGAGTGGCCTAGCCAGTCTCCAGACCTCAGCCCCATAGAAAATTTGTGGAGGGAGTTGAAAGTCCGTGTTGCCCCAAAACATCACTGCTCTAGAGGAGATCTGCATGGAGGAATGGGCCAAAATACCAGCTACAGTGTGTGAAGACTTACAGGAAATGTTTGACCTCTGTCATTGCCAACAAAGGTTATGTTACAAAGTGTTGAGTTGAACTTGTGTTATTGAACAAATACTTATTTTCCACCATGATTTACACTTAAATAAAAAAAAAATCCTTCAGTGTGATTTCCTGTATTTTTTTTTCTCATTTTGTCTGTCATAGTTGAAGTGTGATGAAAATTACAGACCTCTCTCATCTTTCTAAGTAGGAAAACTTGCTCAATCAGTGACTGACTAAATACTTTTTTGCCCCACTGTATGTCTTGTTCACACCTGCACATCAAATCCATATGACCTTAAAGCATTTCATTCCAAGACCATGCGCATGGCAATTTGGCAGAGGAACTGTATTTGCACATACAGTGTCTATATGAAACCATTAGACGTCATCCTTACTAGAGATGCACCGATCGATCGGATGGTGACCAGAATCGGCCGGTTTTCAGCGTGATCGCCTGTGACAATAAAATATTTTTAATGTGCTTTAATTTCAGGCTGTGAGACAAAAATGTGACTATTGAAAAGGGTATGATCTTCTTCTATAACCACTGTAGAAGTTTACAATTCACAATTTTGAAAGACTGACTTGTTGAAACGATGGCATCCTGTTACCATGCTAGTGAGAACTACAGGATTACTTAGTTTCCTTATATTGTTTAAGCTGCGACTAGACACAGTTTGAAGGGGTCTAAATATTGTATGCCATATAATGTGTAATCTGTACTTAATCCCCTCTCAATCAGCCAAGTAGATATGTAAAATTAAACATACAAATGAGGGAAATTTTTATTTAGTGTGTGTAATCTCATTAATTTTAATTAGCTTTACGCATTTCGAAGCCATCTGGTTTTAAACCATGAGCGTAATCATCATTTGTGCATTCATTTTCTATAGCCGCTTAAGCAGCCTAAAATGGCAAACAACTGAATAGCAATCCAGCATGTGAATTGCTGTTGAAATACTGCTTAAATGCTTGTTCCTTTCAGTGATAAGGCATGGAATGCTTAAAATCTAATTTGTAATTCTGGCAATTACTAATCATGTGCAATGCCGAACTCATTTTATAATGAGGCAAACATTATGATGCAAACACCTACTTAAAAATTAATAACTTGATTTATTCGACACAAACAAGGCATCTCTGCAACTGATCTTTCACCACTTGAACTTTGAATTTATAGGCGTATGCCCAAGCAACCCTAAATTCTCAGCCTCCCTAAAAAATAAGTAAAATTGCTTTGTTTTGGTTGCTGAAAAAAAGTTAAAACCATAGAAAGTGTATGGTATAAACAATGTTCTAGCAACAAAAATACAACATTTATCCTTTGCCTTGCAAATGGTAAGAAAATGGGTTTCTCATTGGGTGCTCAGCAACCCTAAAGCTCTGATCCTAGAATCGCCACTATTTGGAGTACAGTATGAGTGGTGGTTTTCACAGAAACTGGTATTTCATTTATTGATTTTTTTCTCCATGTTACTCCTGTTTAGCACTAATCTAATTTTTGCTTTTTGCATTGTGACTAGCAGTCTCTTCTAAGTGCAGCTGATAATGTTTATCCTGCAGTGTCAATGGAATTTTAAGCATTTGACCTCAGTGAATGATGACAGACCAATCAATCTGTCTCTCAGAAAATGCAGCAAATTCAGGAAAAACAGCTTCATTAGCCAAAAAGCAATTCTCTGTGACCCTTGATTGATCTTGAGGACTGGACTCCAGCAAACTTAATGATAAATCTCCAACCGGCAACAGTTAGTGTTGTGGTCTAATATGCTGGCTCACCATTGCAGGAATCTGCAGAAACCTCAGTCCTGGAGATGCCTTCTGGCCAGGTTGGCTGTCACATACAGGCATGATTGGCTACAGTGGTGCTTGAAAGTTTGTGAACCCTTTAGAATTTTCTATATTTCAGCATAAATATGACCTAAAGCATCATCTGATTCGCATCGTCCTACAAGTAGATAAAGAGAACCCAGTTAAACAAATGTGACAAAAATATTATACTTAGTCATTTATTTATTGAGGAAAATGATCCAATATTATGTATTAGTGAGTAGCAAAAGTATGTGAACCTCTAGGATTAGGAGTTAATTTGAAGGTGAAATTTGAGTCAGGTGACATTCAGGTGTGAGTGGGCACCCTGTTTTATTTAAAGATCTATCAAAATCTGCTCTTCACAACACATGTTTGTGGAAGTGTATCATGGCACAAACAAAGGAGATTTGAATGCCTCAGAAAAAGAGTTGTTGATGCTCATCAGGCTGGAAAGGATTTCAAAACCATTACCAAAGAGTTTGGACTCCACCAAGCCACAGTCAGACAGATTGTGTACAAATGGAGGAAATTCAAGACCATTGTTACCCTTCCCAGGAGTGGTCGACCAACAAAGCTCACTCCAAGACCAAGCCGTGTAATAGTTGGTGAGGTCACAAAGGACCCCAGGGTAACTTCTAAGCAACTGAAGGCCTCTCTCACATTGGCTAATGTTAATGTTCATGAGTCCACCATTAGAAGAACACTGAACAACAATGGCCACTCACTACTATGTAATATTGGATCATTTTCCTCAATAAATAAATGACCAAGTATAATATATTTGTTTCATTTGTTTAACTGGGTTCTCTTTATCTACTTTTAGGACTTGTGTGAAAATCTGATGATGTTTGGGAAGACAGAAAAGGTGACTCATTAACTCAAAGTAGTTTGTTAATTATAGCTGAAATTATAAACAGTGAAAGTGAGCCTACCTGGCATCAGCCTCCATTTCAAGATGACGACTGGTTTGGCAAGTGAGCAGAGTGAGCTGGAACATTGCTCTGTGATGTGCCAGGTCTGGTTCATTCACTGAAGCTCACGTTTGATGTTGATTCATCAGTGTCTGTGTTATTGGATGGGTTAGAACAATTGTTGTGTTCATTTGAAATATCTAATTATGTCACTGAGTTTTCTTTATACTGTTTTTTCCCCTGATTGTTATTAATTCACTTTTGGTCCCGAAGTGTTCCCTTACCAGGTGCCTCTTGAGGGCTATACATCTTTTAGCCAGGTTTTTTTTTTTTTCACTTTGACCTCTATATCTTAAAATAATTTGGCATTTTGGGGTTGATTTATTTTTAGTCATCCAAGAAACCTTACACTGCACAGGTTTACTTTGTACTGCACTTCTTCACCATGTCAGCATTAATAGGGATCTAATGTATTATGGTCACTCACTCGTTGCTGCTCCCCATGACCCCAAGCAAGTAAAAAAAAAGTTTGATTAATTACAAACCACTGAAGCAGACAAGTTCATAGGAAGTTATTAATCAACATCCTGTGCTTTTGTAGTACTGCAGCCTGCTCTGGCATCTGTATCAAAAGAGTTTAATGTAGTGTTACCCAAGCTCTTGTATATACAGAATTACTGTCCTAACAGCACGTAATTGGTATTACTGGTTGGTTTAAATGAAATATTAATGTTTGTTTATTTGGTTTTATTTAATGTTGCTATCAGTATCAATGGGATCTGCATCAGTGTATATATATAAAACCAGGTAACCATGTGTTTGCCATTAAAATGCCCATTGATGCTGATAGCGACGTTAAATAAAACCAAATTAACAAAAGAACGAGAGTATGTACTAGTGGTCTCAGACTTCTGGCCTCTACTGTATATACCTTCAGAATTTAAACTGAATTGTTGCACTGGATATTGAATATACAGGTATTATACAATGAATAATTCGTACTGCTTTATCAGTGCAATAACAATAACAATGTATGGTATGGCATGCAATAATACAGGAGTGTATATTCTATGTTTAGATAATGGATTTAGTTTGCTTTCATATGAAAAGTATAACAAAAAAAGTTTCCAAACCGGTAGTGCAAAATATACCAACCATCGTTCTTGCTACCACTGTGCTGTGCTTCAGTGTGCTTTGAAGTATTCATAAAAGCCATGCTGTTTCTTCAGATGTGGTTCCTGAAGGCCTTTCACTTTCAGCTATTCCTTATTCCTACTTGACATCCTGCCATATCTCATTGCCTTTATTCTCCTGCAGCAATATAACCCAAGCAATTTTAACATTTTCAATTGAATTTTCAGAGCTTGCTACTGGTAAAAAGCAACTGACAACTTGGTTTAAGACCAGAAAGAGAATAAAATCATAAGTTAAATATACAGACAACTTGAAAATGGGCAGAAAACTGATCAATCGTGGTAGAAAGCCAGAAGCTGTCAACCCATATGAATAATTCATATGACTGTTCACGAAAGTATGCTGTTCAAGAAGGGAGTGGGTTGAAAGTCATTCAGAAAGAATGAGAACGTTTTCAGTGGTATAGAAAAGATCTGTATCAAGACGTATAGTGCTAGAAGCTTTGCTTTTTAGCATGTCAACGTGGAATCAGTTTTAGTTTTAGGTGCTGCATAGCATCCATTAGGACAACATTCGTTCGCATATATCTTCATGGTCCAATAAGTTTATTATGCTTATTATTCAAGTTATTAACCTACTTAACCCATAGTTTACGTTTGTCAGATAGATACATTAGCTCTTATAGTTCAGCAGCTGTAATGACAAACAACAGCACAGCCTGTGGTGTGAAAGATAATTAATCACAAAGTTTTATTAAACACATGAGGCTTCAACATGAGCAGACTGAATACTGAGCAATGTTTGGCTGGTGTTGCACTCCACTTTCTATACAGTGATATAAGATTTTGTCCATGTTAAATACTCAGAAATAGACAAACTATATGTTGTTGATGTTAATTAAATCAATGTATATGAAACACTGCAGATTCTAGGCTATCCAGTTAATACCCGGTACGATACAGTATCCCATATAGCATTGCTAAGTATGATTACATATGCTAAGCATTGTAACAGTTAACAGTGAAAAGTAACAGTTAAAGGACAGGGTAATTTTACTTCCAAAAACTCTACAATTGAAAGGAGGCTCTAGTAACCTGTTGGGCTGTGTCTAGGCTGGACACAAGATCAGATACGGATGAGCATCGAGGCATACAGGTTCCATATGATATCCTGTGGCACATTTGCCCACAGATGTTGCAGCTGGGCCTCTAGATCCTGTACACTCGTAGGTTACGAACCTGGCATCCCATAAATGCTTTATTGGCGATAAATCTGGTGATTGGGCAGGCTAAGGACGTTTTGCAATCTGGCAGAGACATTCTTTGGAAAGCCTTGCTGTGTGTGAGTGAGCATTATCCTGCTGAAAAATGTTAGTTGGAAGCCCTGCCATGAGAAGAAACACATGTGGCTGAAGGATGTCCTGCACATATCGCTGATCTGTTAGTGAACTTTATATCACTACTAAGGGTGATCAACTGTCGTACGTGGTGGTACAGTTGGGGCAGTGTGTTGGCCCACAGTAAAGGCAGGATTGAAGCGCTCACAACAAGGCCTCCAAACTCGAACCCAACCATCTTCGTATCTCAAACAGACCCTGGATTCGTAGCTAAAGATGATACGGGTTCATCCATAGCAACTCAGGTTTCCCGTTTATGATACCACTGCAAACAAAGGCAACGGTAGCTGGCTGCCAATGGCAGGACACGAAATGGGGACTGTGACAACAAATTTCCTTCTGCTAAGCACCTGGAAATGGTTCTGGCAGAGACAGGAGAGTGTAGTGAAGGTGCCACCTTTGTCTGGTTGGTAGACAACGAAACTGTGGGAGCTGCATGTGCTTTCACTGGATCAAATGATCCTCTCTACTGGTGGTCTGTCTTGACCGTCCGGAGCCTGTATGCTCTGTGCGTGCTCATGGAACCACTGCTCCCAACACCTCCTAACTGCTAGGTCAGAACGGTCTAGAGGGTGGAAAACTCGTTGAAATGACCATCCTGCTTCTCTCAGTCCAATGATGCGCCCCCTCTCAAGACTGTCAGCTGGGCAAAACTTCTTCAAGTGCATTGAAGAGGCATGTCTAGCAGTCAACTATCTCTTACTAAGAGGTACACTACCAAAAGTAGTCTCTGAGAGCCCTTTCATAGGGCAGCAGGGGGAAGCACTTTTACACCCACTTGTGGCAAGACCCAGTGTGTAATCACATCACACCTGTAATCATTTACATATCTGCGCGAGACATAACAGCATGCCGAGTTTTGCAGCAATCCAACGTTACTGTCTGGGTGCATTATTTTTTGTCAATGAGTATATTTTGAGTTTAACTTTTAGTTTGAAATTGAGTTTGAATTCCTGGACAATGGAGTAAATAGGTTAATTCAATGTTTTGGTCCTGTGGCTTTTCTAGACTTCTGGGGCAAACACAGATTGTACACAGCTGTACCTCTCTGCTTGAAGGATAAAATTGACTTTTTAGTGCTGTAATTCCCCTAGAACACTGCAACAGTTTACCTTGGCATGTGCACCAGTGAAGTGAGTTTGATGTCACAGCTGTTTTAGTCAATAAACTGAGGTGCAGAAAAGGTACGAGTTAAAAGAAAACACAGGTAAACCTAAGGTAAACAGTACTTTCAAATTAATGTGTGTTATTAAAGTTTGAACTGTGGTCTCTTCCTCAGAGTGGTGATCTTCTTAAAGCCCACATTAATACTATTAGCACACAAGGGCAGTGACACAGCGTAGCTCTGTCTTTACGGGTACTGTTTGTACCTGATTCAGTTTTACAGAAGGCATGGTTCACTTCCAGAGATGTAGTTGGGAGAGATCTTGGGGGTGAGCCCTCTAGGCATAATTACTCCCACTTGGCTTATGGGTCTGATCTGGGCCTGGATCCTGTGGGGGAAACTGGAGCTGTGGGGGCCGCCGCAGGAACCAGGTAAAGACTGCCTTCTGATAAATGTAATCTTCACTGTGGGGTCACCTCTGAGCTTTGTGCAGGTTAATATGCTTTGGCCTCCTTATGTTTTACTCCAATTGAGGACTCTTTGTTGATTGGTATGAGTTGGTCCTTTTCCTTTAGTCTTCCATCCCTTTGGCTATCTCCTCAAGGCGTTATTTCCTCAATGAACACCATCATGCCCTCTGCACAGTTTGTGCCAGCCTTTATAATCAAGCCTAGGCCTGTTCCCATTGCAGGACATATCAACTGGTTCATGCAGTCACTGCAGACCTGTGGAGTAACTGAGGCTGTGTTGCAGTCTTTAGGGCTCAAGATCTGAGGGCTTGTTGATCTGAATGGTGATGTCAGTCAGCTTGCCTGTGGAGAGGACTGTAGGAGAAATTATGTCCTGAGTTTGTATTTCATGTGGAACCAAATTTTCTCCATAAGTTCAGCAAACAGTGAACTCTTTCCAGCCCTGACATGGATTGGCTCACCAACATCCTGGAGCCATGTGGGATTGTCCAGAATGATTGGGAAAAACTTCTCTCACTGTTTATTGACTAGCCAGGTACTAACATTGTTTCTGAAATTTTATGGAGGTTTATGTATTTTTGTTGCTGTTGTTTTAAAGAGTGAAGTAATAAACTAAACAAAAATATGCACCCCTGAGACCTCTGCCACCCCTTGCTCATCACTACTCGTTGCTGAACTTTTGCAGGAAAAACCCCGTAAATCAGGGCAAATCACGTACCTAGTCTTCTGGTACACAAAGATAAAATAATATAAATATTGGGATATAAAAGAACTAACATATGTCAGGGTGTTCGAAATCTCCTGGGTGTCCTTAGTCAGTAATATGATGCAGCCCATCACAAGCCTGAAAAACAAGCTCTTAAATAGAACAATGAGTGACAGATATCTACAGGCAAAAACCTACAGCATGCAGTCTTGTGAGTCCCAAAGTAAAATATCATGCTGGGGTTGATGCCATAACCCAGAAAGCTTTTGTCAGGCTAACTGCAGCTATTTTGAAATTCTCAAGACCCCAGGTACAGCAAATCCCTATTTCAATATTATCTATTGAGATAATAAGTCTGCTTTGAAACAATAGGTTATGTTGATAGAAAGGATCTGAAAGGCCCAAAGCCACTTCAAACAGAGATGACCACATGCTGAATTTGGAAAAAAATCTTTTAAAACTGTCAGCAGAGTTCTACACCTCAGAAAACAAGACTATTTTAAGCTAAACAATAGTCATAAGGTTGTCCAATGCAGGTTTTGTCTTTAGAAGATTTGTTAAAGAGCCGTTGCAGTCTAAAAAAACTATCAAGGACGGAATGAAGTTTCTGGAAGAATATGGAAGGATGGTTCAGAATGGTTCTGCAGAGTTGTGTGGACTGATGAATCATGGGGTTGCATGGCGATTAAATCTGAGTACCCACATACAGTAGAAAACCCACATAGACACAGGGAGAGCATGCAAACTCCACAGAGAGTCTGGGTGAGGAACCATACCAGAAATCTTTGAAGATAACAGTGCTAACCACTTGCACCACCATGCCGTTCAAATGTAAAAAACAATGGAATATGTCTTAATATGTGGCTTGGACAGTATAGGGTCAATTCACAAGCCCACCACTGCGATGATCTTGGTTTAAGTCTTGGTGGTGAATTCTGGCTGGTTCAGGGGAGAGTTGACACATACAGACACATAATGAATTCTAATGAATTCAGGTTTTTGAATTAGCTGGATAAGCAGGGCTTGTATTACTACTATGGCTTTCTGAAACCACCCCTTTTCTAGACGAAATACAAAATACAGAAATATTCAAATTTGAAACTGGTACCTGGATATCGCTTGCCTCTCTGAAAGGCTTCTGTTAGGGACTTCTGTCTCACACTGGCAGTTGGAGTTTCTTGTCTGTCTGCATTTCCCTTCCTTCTGAACACCTTCAGCTTCTCAGTTTGTGTGCCTGACTTTGAGATGTTTAGCAGGTTTGTAGTTTTGCCACAGCATTTTGACATTTGGAAAATGTCATCACATTTTGTGTCGTTATTGTTATTGTTGAAGTAAAAGACTCCAAAGCGTACTTCTTTTGATTTCTGCCTAGGTGAGCAAAGCTTATCCCACCACCTTCTCCTTGTACTCTATGCGACTGACATGAATTTTTAGAAGACCTGTGTGCAAGGGGTGGATGGAGACACAGATCCTGCCCCATTATTTACAGCAAAATGTTTTTATTCCTTTTCCTTAGCAGATATAGTACAGATTCCAACAGTTATATACAGTAAATTAACATATGATATAGATATTTTTATGACAGGATTGATTCTTAAAAGAGAATTACCAGGATCAGAAGTATAGATACTTTATTAGCGCACTGCTATAATAAATATTTGGATCTGGAATAAAAAACTTTCATGGGTTAAGCCCCAAAGGCAAGGGCGCTTCTAGACTGCTTGTTGTACTGGAGGACACAGAATTTAGAGGGGCACAGCCGTAGCCCTATGTTTGGTAATAAGTCATAGGGGCACAACTGTGCAAAAAAAATACGCTGGTTAAACACTAAACAGATTTAGTGATTTAACACAAATGGGCATTACTCTGCCATGGTTGAGAAATGAAAAACAAATTAAGACTAAATAATTTGTATTAACTGCATTAAGTCAATATATAGCAATGAGTTATCATTATCTAATCAGCAGCATCTCTGTCTTTCTTTTAAACATTTGCAGGTATCCATTACTCCATGAAAAAATCCAGACTGAAAGCGTTCAAGCTTTTGGAAAAATGCCCAGAAATTATGGGAATTGTAGTTCATGTAGTGAATTTGCTTGGCATGTCCTGTAGTTCTGCTCAGCAATCCAGGATAAAATTGACTGTTTACCTTCATTTTTGGGGAGCACAGCAGAGGATGTGGTGGCATATAGGTCTGCTCATCTAGGCAGAAATCAAAAGAAGTATGGTTTGGAGTTTTTTACTCCTGTATATGACAAATGCAATACATGTGGCAATAAAACAAACCTGATAAACATCTAAAAGCGACACACAACATAAGAAGCTGCAGGAGAGTGTTTCAGATGGAAGAGAAATGCAGACAGATAAACTCCAACTGTCAATAACTAGAGCATCAAATGTTCCACCATCAAAATAGATAGATTGGGAGATCTGAATGGGAGGCAGGATACCTGTGGGAGAGTCTTGTCCCTGGTAATAAATACAGGGCAAACCGCAAAATCTGTGGGAGAGTTATTTAGGTTGCTGGCTGTCTGACTTGAAACAGCATGAATGCTCTCTCTCTCTCTCTCTCTCTCTCTCTCTCGTTACATGGTGGGTTTAGTACTATTAGATAGTTAGCCATCTGATGTTTTCTAAATGTTTTCAGCATCCACCTAAATTATTAGCTGTGTTAATTTGAAAACAGTGGGATTCCGTGAACCATAAACATCAGAAAATCATCATGTTTATGCAGTCAGACATCTGTGTGCAGGGTGGCTCACATGGACATGCAGCTAAAACGACTTATTGGCATCAAAACATTGTGACATAAAAATGTAATTGTGTTAATCCTATTTTAACCCATTAATTTTTAAAACATTTTAAACCAGCACAGCCAGCCACAATTTTACACAATTTTTATAATTCACAATTCCAATGTAACATTCATGTTGTATTATCAACCAGAACATCTTTAAATGCTGAAAAATTGTTTCCCAGAAAAGAACGTCACATCAAAATTGTGTGACTGCTGGGATTTACATATCACACAAATAAAATGGGGTTTGTGTTGTTGTTATTTGTTGTTGTATGCTATGGAGCTAAGCAAATCTTCCTATGGGATGAACCAGTTCTCATTTGGCATTTAACATAGGTACACCTCATATCTTACCATTTGTACTACAGGATTTTGTTGGGTTTCGGTTACAGTGCCTAAATAAAATCTTCGTACCTCATGACCTCAGACTCCAGATCCAGTAACCCAAGCCATGCATCCCAGTCTAAGTCTAACTCAAGCTTCCGTAAATAAGTATGTTGTTACCCTAGATTTAAAAAGTTGGAGAGTGTCTGAATGTCAAACTAAAGTGGGGAGTTTATTCCATAGCTGGGGGGCCATGTATGAGCTGGCCATGTAGAGCTTTATATGTTACAAGAAGTATTTTGTAATCAATGCAGAATCTAACTGGTAACCAGTGTAGTGATGATAGAACAGGACTGATATTATCAAATTTTCTAGTTCGAGTTAACAATCGTGCTGCTGCATTCCGAACTATTTGAAGTTTATTTATAGATTTACTAGAGTATCCAGTTATTAAAGCTTTACAATAATCCAACATTGAGGCTATAAATGCATGAACCAGTTTCTCTGCATCTTTAAAAGAGAGGATATTTCTAAGTTTAGCAATATAATGTAACTGAAAGAAAGAAATTCCAGTGATGTGCACATCTAAGGAGAGAACTGTTTGCTTTAAGTTGAGGTATGAGTGTGGTCATTATACCATGATTTTAACCTTTTCCCTAATGTATTTGACTCTAGCAGGAGCAACTATATCCAGGGTTGAGTGAAAAACGTATTCTAAATGGCTTTGGTGTTTTAAACCTTTTCTGGTAGGTTATTAATAAACGCAGCTGGAGTAGCAGAGGCAATAGTGTGCTTGGTAAGAGACAATAGGATTTTATTTGTTATAAATAGCTCAAAAAAACTAAGAGATAGTGATCAGAAATAAAATAACTTTGTGGGAAAACATCAAGCTTACCTAGGATACCAAATGTTAATATTAGATCTAAAGAAAGATTACAGCAGTGGGTGACACCCATGAATTCTAAAATGGACCCAAAAGCAATTTTAAGTGCATCCTGCTCATTTTCAAAGTGTATATTAAAATCACTTACAATTAAAGCCCTATATGTTGAAAGTACTAAGCAGAAAAGAGTTCTCTGGGTCCTTATTTTGAAAAAGAACCCAGAGAGCGGTAAATAGTGATAAGCTGAAAAGAAATATGATTTTGACTTTCAATATCCATGGATCAGTCACATTAAGAATCAGTATTTCAAACTCACAAGCCATGTAATGTGATTTAGCAGTAACACGTACTTAAAAATTGTGACTACACCTCCCACACAACCATTAGGACAAGGGCGTTGAACACGACTGTATAAAGGAGGGGAGGCTTCATTTAAGGCTAAGTATTCATCTGGTCTAATCCAAGTTTTGTTAAGGCAGTGTGTGAAAGCAATTTTCCGTAATAATTTCATTTAAAATCACTGCTTTGCTTGTAAGTGATCTAATGTTAAGTAATCTTAGCTTTAGTTTAAGGTTGCTATTTCTATGGAAGCAATATGTGTTTATACTATATACTAAGATTATTAAAACAGTATTTTTGAGTACATTTACATTTAGGACAGATGCAGCTAACAGACACTGTCCCATCCTAAAAGGCCAGACTTATCCTCAAAGGTGTCCAATTACCTTTAAAACCCACCTTGTATTCAGAGCACTACTTTGAAAGGCAGCAGTTCAGCGACCATAACCTGCTGTAGGCTTGGTCACCTTGCCACATTGGGATGGGACCAGAGCACACTACAGCATCAGACATCACCTTCGCAACTCTAACGACCTCATAAAAATTAGCCTTAGTCACCCTGCTGCAACAACGCTGTCAGAGCTGGGGCATTAACTATGCCTGTGGCATCCAGATCTGCTAAGCTAGAAGCTGAGCTAACCTTAACCTCTAAAATACAATCTTCTCTGTCTGACTAGCAACAAGCCTACACCTATCACAAATGAAATTTACACCAATGGCTGAGGAAGAATAGATAAACACACCACCCTTGGCAGAGGGACCAAACGCAGCATGTTGAAACAATTAATTAAATAAAGGTTCTTAGCTTTGGGTGGTTTTGTAGAGTGCCGACTGAAGATATGGTTCAGCCAACAGAACAGTATACTTCTTGCTGTAGGGACTGGTATGCTGCATCTGGTGGTCTAATGCACTTCTTGGTTAAAGTGTCATTGGAAAGTCAATAGAAAGTCAATAGTCACAGAAAAAGCCACATAATTAGAAAATGGGAAGAGGCTGTAAAAAGTTATGAAAATATACTTCAGCAAAATATGATGCCGAGATGAAGGGACTCTGATAATTAGCTAAAGGCTAAGCTACAAACACACTATGCTGGTAGACCTGTAAACTTTCTAAATAATGATTAGTGGTGAAAAATAGAATCCACTGGTAATAAAAGAAAATGATTAAGTGATTATAAAAGTATCGAAAAACAACTAAAAAGTAAAAACTGCTAATTGCTTGAAACATTGTGCACACTATGTCAATTCAGATTGATGAAATCAGGGTTGCCAGATGCTTCAGAACTCTTTATATTGGGTTCAAACCCGTTGCGATCCTGACCAAGATGCAGTCTTCATAAAAGAGGACTGACCATTTTTATACTATGGGACTGAAATGAGCAGGCAAAGGGTAATTTCAGGGTTCCATAACCCTCTCCAGGCATAATAGCACACATTTCTTTCTCACACATCCCTCTTGACTTCACTCACACTGCATTGTAACCTCTGAAAACTCCTTAAAGTATTGATTGGTCAGAGGCTTTATGATAGCACAAGGTCAAACTCCCTGCTGACCACCCTCCCACCTACACAAACAAACTAAGAATAATGAGTGGCTTAGTTTAGTCATGCTCTTGAAAACATTTTATTTACAATGATACTCTGTTAGCTTTATTTCGTAGCAAAATAAATGAAAATAATGACTGCATGATGACTGTGCACTTTGTGTATATAGTTTGACCTGAAAATGGTCAGAGAGTTTGTGAACCCCTTAAATGATGTCTGCATTAGTTACTTGGAAAATGAGGACTTGAACTTCATATGTCATAGTACATAAATACACTGAGGCCTTAGGAGGGAACTGAAGTGAACTGTTTTTTTTAATGATTCGTGGTGCATGAGCATTCACAGACCATTCTGTAGTCACCTCTCCATATGTTTTTCATACTCTTTCAGAAAGGAGTTGCATTAGGGTTGCATAAAATGGCCTCATTGCCATGTACTCATTTGATCTCTCTGTTATCTTGCAGAGGCTTGGGTTTCTACGGATATACAGAACCCTTATCTGCTGGTGCATCCACAATATGATACTAATTAGGGGCATTTAATTATTGTACATTGTTTCTGCCACATACCTGATGGTTCTTTAAATAAAGGAACTGCCCCCCTGGCAAATGTCTTTTTGTAGGATCCTGTCTTCCAGAGATGGTTTGTTTCATATGCTGTGTGTATTATATGCCATCAGCTGTGGAAAGTACTACTTATGTTTCTTTGATGGTGTGGCTCTGCTCAAAAGGTCTTAACTGTTTTGATAAAAATATCCATTTTACCATTTTTTGGATGGCAGGACATATTTATATTTTAATGGAAGCAATAACTGTTTGATCAGTGATCTTTCAAATATCCAAAATTTTATGTGTAATACATATAACTTTATGTTTAGTGTGTAATACACAGACACAAACATACATATTAACATGGACATTTAAATTACATTTATATTTACAGCATTTAGCAACGCCCTTATCCAGAGCAAATCACAATTGATACAATCTTACAATCCAAGCAGTTGTGGGTTAAGGGCCTTGCTCAAGGACCCAACAGTGGCAGCGGTAGGATTTGAACCCTGGACCTTCTGTTCCATAGTCCAGTACCTTACCCACTAGGCTACCACAGTCCCAAACATACGAACTAGTATTTACATTTACATTTACAGACCCAACAGTGACAGCCTGGCAGAGGTGGGATTTGAACCCTGGACCTTCAGGTCCATAGTCCAGTACCTTACCCACTAGGCTACCACAGTCCCCAGTTTCCTTCCGTTGGGTGTCTTGATGTTCAATAACAGGACTTGTTCAAACTACTATTGGATAATACTGTTGGAAAATAATTTTAAGGTCACAATAAAAAGAAAATGTGAACAACCTGTCAAAAAAATCAGGTTTGACCACTTTTACCGAAAGCATCAATCCTCATTAACATAAAATGTTATACTTACTTTTGAGATCGACAAGTTCTTTTGGTATGATTTATGAAAAAAACCTTTGCAAACAAAAATATATTTGTTCCTCATCCTGGTTAGACATCACCACAAACCTTCCAGCTAACCACAGATTGTTCCAGCACAATGGATACTGCAGTCTTGATACCAACATCTTCATGATGATATAGATAGATAGTTACATTAGTAAAGCCCTTCCTGATGAATTGCCATCCAAAGCTCGGTGGATGCTTTAGGTATCCTCTTTGCCCTTGGGAATTAAGCAATACTTACACTCACTGACAGGAGTAATGGAACTAGCATGCAGGCAGTGGTTTTTCAGTCAAACTGAGCCACAAACTGCAACCTCAAATCCCACTGAGTGACTCTGGGATGAAAAAGGATTTGAAGAGGAGCATGCTGAAAAGGGACAAACACTGTAGTGATGTGACGCCTTAAGAAAGATAAGGTACGTAAATTCTGTGAATGTAAAAGTCATCTAGTTTTCACTTGCCTTTATTTGTTAAACTCCATCCATACATATTGCCACCAGTTCAGCCATTTACGCACAAGTTTGGAAATAGGTGTGAGCTCTGGATATGGATATACGCGATTTCAGCATTAACTCCTCACTATGAGGGCATGACGTCATGCTTTATACCCCACTGAGAAATATACACTGTTTGAATGGTTCATTATAATTCAGCAATTGTATTAATCAGATACAGCATTTAATGCCTGTTAGCTTTCACTGTGTATAGTTTCACAGATACTGCGTGGTTTTATTCCTCTTGTGCAATACATTTGCACTGAGCATTGACTGTCGGTTGATCTCTGCCCACAGCACAGAGGAGTGGTCACGTATGGGTAACAGGTGCACCAAATTGGTAGCAATATTTCCAGGTTATTGCAGCACCGTTTGCAGCTGTAGGATTTTGGCATGGGTAAAACTGTGAACTAGTGCAGCATATTAATGAGAGCTACACAGGGCAATCAATTTTAACAACATAAACTTGTTGGGGAGCCTGAAGTCATTTGGGTAATTATTGCTACTTTGAAGAAACCTATTACTGTTTAGCATATGATCGGCTTGCCGGGTCAGGATTTACAGGCTGTGCTGCAAAAGAGCTCTTCTTCTTGTGCCATTTAATACACAGAGACAACACTGTTATCCTGGAATGAGCTACTAAGCATAGAGAACTTCCTCAGATATTGAGACAGGATGCATTCTGAGGAACATGGGATTGACATTTTTATTTGCTAGTCCTGTCATGAATATTGTTATTGTTGTTAATTATGAACATAGTTCAATTTTCTTATTCTACAAAGTCAGCATAAACAATAATCAATAGCAAAAACAACATGCTATGAAGTATAGAAACTATGGAATACCCTTTAATATTTTTTTTTCCTCTCATCATATCGATGGCAACATGGTGGCACAGTGATTAGAGATCTGTAGTTCAATTCCTGGCTCAGACTCTTTTTGGAGTTTGCATGTTCCCTTCAAAGTCTGTCTGGGTTTCCTCCAGGTCTTCTTGTTTCCTGTTGTCTCTTAAGTGTCCTAGTGTGAGAGTGTGTTTGTATGCCCAGTGAAGGACTTATATAGGGTCGGTTCCCATCTTGTGCCTTGTGCTGCTGGTTAGGCATCCTATCTATATAATATGTCCAAAATAAAGGGCCAACGTCATTTATCTACGGACCATACGCTACCCAGTTCCAGCACAGTGCAGTGTTTTTGTTGAAGCACAGGGATTATCGCCTGGTCTGCCTCCCCTCCCTCGTATACAACCTACGATGTCTACATGTGAAGCCCGACAGGCCAGAAGGCACCACTGGAACTCTAACTTGAGTTTCTGTGGTGGTAGGCCATTGTATTAGACCACTGCACCACCCAAGTGCCATACATAAGTGGTTTTGCAAATTGAAATGAAGTTAAAACCTATTTCCTTTGTAGAGTCCCAATCTAAATAACCGACAGTGTTGTTTTATTCATGAGTGATACATTGACCCATTCTGATGGAACTACAAATATGTTTTTATCCCCGACATACTTTTATTTCCTCAGTCAAATAAATTGGCAAGCATCTTCAAAATCAGTGTGTTCACAGAACCCTTCAGGAGGTCAGCTTAAAACAATAGGTCATATCTGAAGCAGAGATGAGTGTTGGTCTTCTTTTATTTTCGTGGGCTTTCGTCCACAAATGCAAATATACCAAAAACTTAATTTCAAGTTTGAACACTATAAGACAAAGTTATGCTTTATGACGTCGAAAATGTTACAAGTCTGGCATTTGATTCATTGTGTAAACATTGATTTTATTAATTGGAATACCATTTTATATTTATTAGACATGGTGTGTAATGACATTTTAACCCAGCCAACTGGGGTGCACATGGCAGTGTGCTGTTAGTGCAGTTCCAAGCCCAGATTAATGAGGAGGATTTAAAATGCATCTGGCATAAATCCTGTGCCAAATCAACTGTGCGGATCATACCAGACCAGTCTAGACCCAGGGATATAGAAAGGTGCAGAGGATAGATGGAGATGGATGATCCATTGTGGGGACCCCTAATGTGGGCAGCCAAAGGAGAAGAAGAAGTTACCTGTCATTAATTTTAATATAATAGCACATGTAAGACTTAGGCTTTGGCATTTATGCTCAAATCTTACAAATAAGCTAGGGCACCCCCTGTCAAATGACAATGTTTTAAGGATTCTCTACAACCCCAAATCAGAAAAAGTTTGGACAGTATGGAAAGTGCAAATCAAAACAAAACAAAACCCCAAAACAAACAAAAATGCAGTTTTACATTTATATTGACTTACTATTTCATTGCAGACGGTAGGAACCCAAGAAATTTCATATTTCGTCTTGTCAATTTCATTTTATTTGTTAATAAATATCCATTCCTGCATTTCAGGCCTGCAATATATTACAAAAAAGTTGGGACAGAGCAATTTAGGGCTAGTATGGAGGTTAAAAAAGTAAATATTGATGTGATTTCAAACAGGTAACTTCAACACGTGATTGTAATCATGATTTGGTACAAAAGCAGTATCCACGAAAAGCTGAGTATTTGAGCAGCAGAAATAGGCAGAGGATCTCCAGATTATGCGAAATCATTGTTAATTTTCATTGTTACGCTGATGATGTTCAAATGTAAAACAGTATCACCCCCATAGACTCTGTCCAGTTGCTGAGTACATTCATGACTGACAACAAGCAATGGTTACGCAAGAATTGCCTGAAGCTCAATGCTACAAGGCTCAAGTCTAATTAGTTTGTCCCAAATCACAGTTAGCGAGTTCCTCCAACTTTTATTGATGTTGATGTCACACCTATAAGGTCAGCTCTAGTTATTACAAATCATGCCGTTCTTTTTGATTCCACTCTTACATTTGAACCCCAATTCAAATTCCTCACCAAGACTGCATTCTTTCATCTTCATTCTTGCATTCTTTTTCTCGATATTGCACGCCTCTGTCCCGGTTCTCTCTGATACTGATGCAAAAATGTTGATCAGTGCCTTCATCTTTTCTCGTCTTGATTACTGCAACTCTGTTGGTCTCCCTTTCACACTGCTCAAGCATCTTCAGTACATCCCAAACTCAGCAACAAGAGCCTTATCTGATTGATCTTGGTTCGCAGGAGAGCCAGTGCCTAGCTGGCGGCATAGGGCGCAAGGCAGGAACAACCCTAGACAGGGCGCCAATCCATTGTAGGGAACACACACTCACATACTCATACACACACTCACACACTAGGGGCACTTTAGAGACACCAATTAACACAACACACATGTCGTTGGACTGTGGGAGGAAACCGGAGTACCCAAAGTACCCATATATGCATATATATATATATATATATATATATATATATATATATATATATATATATATATAGAGAGAGAGAGAGAGAGAGAGAGAGAGAGAGAGAGAGCTTATTTGTGTGTCATCATGCCTGACAGTTGCTTTCTGTTTAAGGGGGCGTTGTACAGGGCATTTGTTTCACCTACCACTCTTGCCTCAACATCTCAATGGATCACCATACATTAACTGCCATTCATTACAGTCTCTAAGCTGCTTGCTCCTTTTTACTTTTAGAAAACGAGCAAACCTAACTTGAACAGGCATACTTTTTGCATAAGCCTTCAACAGCATATCATAGCAGGAGCTATAGCAAAGGCAATTATGGGTGAAAGTAGTTTTGAAAACCATTTCGAGCATATTTACATCAAACTTTGTCTACTATAGAACATTGTCTTGGGTCCAAAACCCCTTATGAGAAACACTAGAGTGATAATAGTGCTGTTTAAACAGTATTAAAATGACATGGGGTCCTGGGGTAATTTCCTCTTATACAGCTTATTTTATTTCTGTCTGCATCAGATATATCTATCTATATTTTTTTCTCTCACCTTCCCAAAGGAAATTACAGGCAGAATTACTTCTCTGATTTTCCGAATGCTCTGAGTTTAGTCCCATCCGGATGCACATTTTCTAGGCAGGAAATACCTGGTGTTAGGGAAAAAAGGGGCGCCCTCGCTGCTAGCACACAAATCCAAATCAATCAGAGGCCTTCCTGAATCTACAAATGGAGGCTTTAAACTACTGCAGTTACTGAGCTATTTATTTGGATGGGGATGTTGCGAAAATTTTAGTCTCTCTTCACTCGATAATAAAAATCCTGCTGGCTGATGAAGTGGTCAGTTTTAAATAGTAGCTACAGGTAGAAAGCATTACTTTATATTTATATGCTTTTCTTGAAAATTTGACCAGTTCCACTAGTCAGTTACACACGACACATCCTGGTTTGCAGCAGTCTGTCCTGCCCTGTTATATACCTATGTGCAAGAGTTTTATCACTGACCAGACATGCAAAAATTCAGCCATAGTCATCCTCTAATCAACTAAACCAAATTGAATAGAGTTACTGGAAAGGAAAACCCCTTTGGAGTGTAAAAATCCATCCAGCAAAATATCTGTTGAAAATCAGAGATGAAACATTAGCTCAACGTTCCCACAGCTCTAAGTTGAAGCTCATTTTCAAGCGATTTGCACTATTACATTATAACAGTAGTTATTTTAAGTTTTACATAAAGCACAGTGATCACTCAGGGCTTAAATTGAAGTAGACACTTGGACCAAAATATTCATTCACCTCCAAGCTTTCATCATTTAGATTCCATTTGAGACATCAAATACAGAGGAAAATGTAAAAAACTCCTTTTATTTTGGGTGTTTATAATGTGTGTGTGTATGGTCGGGATGGAAATGTTATCCATGCTTGTACATTGTATGTTTCTCCAGGGACTTTCTTCTTCTTTCGGCTTCTCCCTTTATCAGGGGTCACCACAGCGAGTTAAACGTTTCCACCTCACCCTGTCCTCCATGTCCTCTACTCTCATCCCAACTCCCTGAATATCTTCATTTACCACAACCAAATAACTCCTCTTTGGTCTTCCTGTCTGTCTCTTGCCTGGCAGCTCCATCTCCAACATCCTCCTACCAACATATTCACTATCCCTCCTCTGCACATGTCCAAACCATGTCAGTCTTCCCTCTCGAATTTTGTCTCCCAACTATCCAACCTGTGCTGTCCCTCTGATGATCTCATTCCTAATCCTGTCCACCCTAGACACTTCTAAAGAGAACCTCAACATCTTAAGTTCTGCCACCTCCAGCTCTGCTTCCTGTCTCTTTGTCAGTGCCACTGTCTCTAAGCCATACAACAAGGCTGGTCTCACTACTCTCTTATAAATCTTTCCTTTCACTTTTGCTGTGACCGTTTTGTCACACAGCACTCCTGACACTCTTCTCCACCCACTATATCCTGCCTGTACTCTCTTCTTTACCTCCTTTTCACACTCCCCATTTCCTTGGACAGTTGATCCCAAGTACCTGAACTCCTGGACCTTTGTGACCACCATCCCTGTAGCCTGACTGTTCCACCTGCCTCCCTTTCATTTACACACATGTATTCTGTCTTACTACAGTTGACTTTCATTCCTCTCCTTTCCAGATTATACCTCCACCTCTCCAAGTTCTCTTCGACCTGTTCCCTGTTCTCACTACAGGTCACAATGTCGTCTGCAAACATCATAGTCCACGGCGATTCCTGTCTGACCTCATCTGTTAGTCTGTCCATCACCAGAGCAAATAAGAAGGGACTCAGGGCCGATCCTTGATGCAGTCCCACCTCTACCTTGAAGCTATCTGTCACTCCTACAGCACATCTCACCGCTGTCATGCTGTTCTCATACATGTCTAACGTACTTTTCAGCCACTCGAGACTTCCTCATACACCACCACAGTTCCTCCCTTGGCACCCTGTCATAAGCTCTTTCGAAATTCACAAAGACGCAGTGTAGCTCTTTCTGACCATCTCTATACTTCAGCAGTCTCAAAGCAAAAATCGCATCCATGGTGCTCTTCCTCGGCATGAAAACATACTGTTGTTCACACACTGTCACCTTCTGTATGAGCCTAGCTTCCACAACTCTCTCCCAAATCTTCATTGTGTGGCTCATCAACTTTATGCCCCTGTAAGAGCCACAACTCTGTACATCACCCTTCTGCTTAAAAATCGGTAAAAGTAAACTTTTCCTCCATTCCTCCAGCATACTCTCATTCACCAGAATTCCATTGAATAATCTAGTCAAAAACACCACTCCCAGCTCTCCTAGACTTTTCCATACCTCAACCGGTATGTCATCAGCTCCCACTGCCTTTCCGTTCTTCATCCTTTTCAAAGCTTTCCTCACTTCATCCTTGCTAATCTTTGCTACATCCTCTTCCACAATTTCTACACCATCCAACCTTCTTTCCCTTTCAATTTCTACAGTCATCAACTCCTCAAAATACTCCTTCCATGTTTCCCTCACCCTCTCCTCACCTAACATTACATTTCCATTTCTATCCTTGATCACCCTGACATGCTGCACATCTTTTCCATCTCTATCTCTCTGTCTCGCCAGCAGATACAACTCCTTCTCTTTTTCCCTACTGTCTAACCTTTCATATAACTCATCGTAGGCCTTCTGCTTGGCCTTTGCTACCTCCCTCTTTGCCCTTTGCCGCATCTCCTTGTACTCCTGCTTACACTCTTTAGTCCTGGCCCTGTCCCATTTCTTCTTTGCTGTCCTCTTTCTCTGAATAACCTCCTGCACTTCCTTGTTCACCACCAGGTTTTTCTTTTTCATCCTTTGCCCTGTCCATAAGACACACCCAGTACCTTTCTACCTGTCTGTCTAATCACTGTTGTGCTACTACTAACCAGTCAATCTGGGAGCTCTCTTCCTATCACTATCATAGTACTGAAACAGCATTAATTAGGGTACTAAATGACTTGTTAATGTCCTCAGATAAGGGATGTTTTTAATTTCTTGTTCTGTTAGATTTAAGTGCAGCATTTGACACTATAGATCATGATGTTTTACTAAATAGACTAGAAAATACTGTAGGTATTAAGGGATCAGCACTTTCTTGGTTTAAATCCTACTTAACTGACCGGTACCAGTTCATATAAATAATCTAAGGTCTAAGCTCTCAAAAGTGAAGTATGGCATGCCTCAGGGGTCAGTGCTTGGCCAGCTTTTATTCTCTCTGTACATGCTGCCACTAGGCTCAGTTATTCGCAAACATGGCATTAGTTTCCACTGCTATGCAGATGATACACAGCTGTACATATCAGCCAAACCTAATGACAGCCTTACAATCAACAAAATTGAGGACTGTGTAAAGGAAATAAAAGATTGGATGTTATTTAATTTTCTCTTACTTAACTTTGATAAAACTGAGGTTCTATTGGTAGGACCCAAGGCTGTGAGAGACAGGTTAGCTACATCTATCCTAAATCTAGATGGCTGTCCAGTATTGCCAAGTCCGTCTGTAAAAAACTTAGGGGTCACATTTGATTCAGATCTCTCCTTTGATGCACACATTAGCAGCATCACTCGAATTGCTTTCTTTCAATTACAAAATATCGCTAAACTTAGAAATATCCTCTCTTTTAATGATGCAGAGAAACTTGTTCATGCGTTTATAACCTGAAGGTCGGATTACTGTAACGCCTTACTTACTGGATGCTCTAGTAAATAAACTTTAGTTAGTTCAGAATGCAGCTGCCCGAGTGCTATCTCGAACTAGAAAATTTGATCATATCACTCCTGTTCTATCATCACTGCACTGGTTACCAGTCAAATTCCGTATTGATTACAAAATACTTCTTATAATTTATAAAGCTCTACATGGCCTGGCCCCACATTATCTGAGTGAACTCTTAGAGTTTTACAATCCAACTTGTCTGCTTCGTTCTCAGGGTACAGGACTTCTTTTAGTTACTAGAATTAAAAAAGTCACAGTCGGGGGAAAGGCTTTCTCATACATGGCCCCCCAACTATGGAATAAACTTCCCACTTTCGTTCGAGACTCAGACACTCTCCAAAGTTTTAAGTCTACGCTAAAGACATACTTATTTACAAAGGCTTTTGACAAGATTTAGATCAGGATGCATGGCTTGGGTCACTGGAGCCAGAGTCTGGAGTCATGTCTGGCCTGCCTGCCTTGGTCCGCTTTGCGGGAGTTGCGGGTGGGCGGTCTGGCTGAACTAGGCTTGGGTCCTCGTGATCTTGGACTCATGCCATCTTGCCTTAGAATAAGGGGCAGAGCTGGGGGTTCAATAGTCAAAGAGTCTTATGGTGATCAGAGACGGTTGGGTTGCTGTCTTCTGCCTCTCATGGGGTTGCCAGTGTCTCATGTGATCCCTCTTGGCTGTGTTTCCTACCAGTTCTCCTCCTTCTAGATTTTGTAGCTATGCTGCTATAGCTAATGCTGCCGGGGTTTCATGCTACACTGGCATCAGTGATTGACATGGCATCAGTGATTATTAATAAAACTGTGCATCTTAATCAATAAACTAATTACATTTTCTGTTTTCTCTCCGAAGCTGTGTTCCGGCAGTTCCGGCCACACACATGATGTTCATCTGATGGAGCTCCACTGGCATAATTCACATTTTATTCGACCATGACTCCATGACTTTAGTTTCGCTCGTAGATTATCATCATACCCGGGCCACTTAATGTCGATGTGAATACTTTACATTTTATTCAAACTTTGACTCCATGACTGTAGTTTTCGATCTTGGATTTATCATCTACGCCGCCCAAGGAGGTGGGGTCCCTTTTTGAGTCTTGGTCCTCCCACGGTTTCTTCCTAGAACTAGGGAGTTTTTTCCTTGCCACTGTCGCCCTAGGCTGGCTCAATTTGGGATGGGACGTAGTTAGTATAGGAGATAATCTAACTTTGTAAAGTTGCTTTTGAGACCATGCTCCATGTAAAAGCGCTATATAAATAAATTCTGACTTGAAATCTGACTTGACCCAAAGCCTTCTGAGCTCCATCTCTGAACTCCTTACAAACATTCTTCCTTTCCTCAACTTCTACCATTTGGTCCTCTGCCTCTGCCTTTGTCCTCTTCCTCTTCCTAACCACCAGAGCCATCCTGCACACCACCATCCGATGCTGCCTAGCTACACTCTCCCCTGACACTACCTTACAATCACCAATCTCTTTTAAGCAACCTCTTTTACATAGGATGTAGTCTACCTGTGTGTTCCTCCCTCCACTCCTATAAGTCACCCTATGCTCCTCCTTCTTTTGGAAATATGTGTTAACCACAGCCATTTCCATTCTCTTTGCAAAGTCCACCACCATCTGTCCTTCTAGGTTCCTATCCTTAACACCAAACCTGCCCATCAGTTCCTCATCTTCTTTATTACCTTCACCAACATGACCATTGAAATCTCATCACCAATCACCAGTCTCTCCTCTCTGGGAATGCTCTCAACCACTTCATCTAACTCCCCCAGAATCTCTCTTTCTCCTCTAATTCACAGCCAACTTGTGGTGCATAGCCACTAACAACATTCACCATTACACCCTCAATTTCCAGCTTTAAACATATTATCCTATCTGACACCCTTTTCATCTCAACGAAATTCTTTACGTAGTCCTCCTTCAGGACCACACCAACTCCATTTCTCTTCCTATCCACACCATGGTAGAACAGTTTAAACCCTGCACCAATGCATCGAGCCTTGCTACCCTTCCACTTTGTCTCCTGCACACACAAAACATCGACCTTTCTTCTCTTCATCATATCAGCCAGCTCTCTACCTTTCCCTGTCATCGTCCCTACATTTAGGGTTGCTACCCTCAGTGCTATATTCTTGCCCCTCCTGATTTCTCTCTGTCTCCTCACACACTTCCCTCCTCTTTGTCTTCGGCAAACAGTAGTACAATTTCCGCTGGTACCGTTTGCTACCAGTACCAGTGGCGGTCGTTGTTGACCCGGGCTGCGACCGATCCGGTATGATGAAATTATTATGAACTCGCATACTTTATTTGGCAAATGTTTTACACCGGATGCCCTTCCTGACGCAACCCTCACCATTTATCCGGGCTTCGGACCGGCACTAGAAATACCCTGTCTGAGCAATCTAGCACCTGGTTTCACCAGGGACTTAGCTAAGTCCAAAAAACTTGGGAACAGATACATTAAAAGTACTCAAGGTACTTTACACCTCATTGGATAGGGCTCTTTGAGTACTATGGGCTGAAAGAGGTGTCAATGACTTGGGAGTCTCACAGCAAAGGCTAGAAGCTGATCTGCCTGGATACCACTAATGTAGGTGTATTTCTAAAGGATGAGAAAAACTGTTAAATCAGAATATAAGGGTTCCAGACCAGTAAAAAACGCAGGATTTATGGCAGCCCACCCTTATGTGAATTCTCCAAAAGAGTTTACATGGAATCTTGCATTGGTAATGGCTAGTGATGTTGCTCTGTGTCTTAAGAATATTTTATCTATTAAGAATTGAAATTTTAAAGCCAGAATGGACCCGTCTTTGGGCCCGCTAGAGGGCGTTAGAGGTCGGAGGACACCGGAGCACCCGAGGTAAACCCAGGCAGACACAGGTGTTATAGGTAACCTCCACACAATTGGAGTGCGAGAGAATAACATTTACAACCGGTACACATCTATGACGTGTTTATACAACACATACTCATAATATCAACCTACAAAACCTAGCTGACAACAGAATACGTTTTGAAATAGAACCCGAGGAAGCAATCTCATAACACAAAGAACAGCAGGTTGCTTTGAGGCCACATTAAACACACTCTAAAGAAATAATCTTTTCAAGCCGGTGCTGAACACTTTCTTATTCTTAATCTTCCTGCTTTCAATCATCCAGCATGTTTTCTTGGATTCTGCTTCCCTTCAAAATGAAAATCCTCTTTTTTTTACAATACCTCAGTTCCTCCAGTTAGGCTGGGCTGTATGCACTGCAAACTGAAGATAAGAAAATGTATATGAACTTATTCACTGAAATTGGTTTTTGTTCAGGTAGCTGCTTTTCTGAGCCACTGCAGCTTCTTTGTGGTTCTGTGCTGGGAAAACCGCCAAGAGAATGTGGGACCTTCAGGATAGGAGGAAATCTTTTTTTAGCCAACTGCAGGCCCACATCATGTTTTTCGGTTTTAGCACGGTCAGTCAAATGAATCCTATCACTGCCCACTCTGCTTACTTTCTCATTAGCCAGTGTTATGTGCATAAACGAACACTAACACACTACATTCACTTCACAGATTCACATCTCTTTTTAGAACTCTCTTTGTAATGTAACCCACAGAGCTATTGAGAGCTACAATTTCATTTTATTCTCAAGCCCAAAGACTCGACTGATGGCGCTAACAAATAACTTTTGAACACCCTATTCATTTTTGAGATGCCCACGTGACACTGTGACCGTAAATGAATAAGAATCCACACAATCCTATTTAATTAAAGGATAGGATTCCCCTTGTTTGCATGAGTTTGTGAAATGATGGGTTCCTGAGTCGTGTTAAAGATTTAGTAGCTGCTGAATAGTGAATGCTTGAGGTGCGTTTGTGAGTTAGACCTCAAACTAAGTCCTTCACTCGTCATTCTAAGAGATTTGAGTCAGTTAACTTTGAAATGTCCCTTTCAGTTTCAGCTCATCTATGACTGACTATATCGATTTATATCGATTGCATTTAACAGACTTAGCCAGTGCTTACAATTGGGCAGTTGAAAATTAAGTCTGGAGGCTTGGGTGGAGCAGTGATTTTGTACACTAGCAAAAACAAAAAGTAAGTGCCTTGCTCATGGGTCCAGCAGTGGCATCTAATCCTTTCATTAGTAGTCCACAACTTTAAACATTATTGTCATGTTATGAAATGTATGATTCTTACACTATTTTGTATCACTGTGTCTTTAGTGGTGTGCATGCATTGAAAGTCACACTAAATAATAGTGTGTGGTAAATTTAGCACTTGGTAGGTAATTACGGGCTCATGTGTGAACAAAAGACTTTACATGACATAGTAAGACACTGAAAAACAATGAGGCAAGTGATTAAAATCTTCACAGGTCACTAATACTGTATATGTAAGGCATCAGACATACACTGAAAGTCAGGGGCATCATCAGACCCACTTTACTAGGGCATGTGCCGCATTAATATGATGGGGGTAAAAAGTCAAATTAATCCTGAATTGCTGAGCAAAACCACGACACCCCATGCAAATTCACTGCAGATACTACATTTCCCACAATGCCTCAGCGTCTTTCTAAAAGCTTGAGCGGCTAGAAACTAACATCCACCGAGTGACATCCACTTTAGTTTTAAATCACTTTAGTATTTAGTGATTTAGCTGTGCCCCTCTAAAATCTGTGTTCCCCAGTATGATAAGTATTCCAGGCATGATGAAACTGGTGAAAATGCTTCTATTTGAAATGTTTCTTGAATTTAATAACATTTTTATTACCAACCCTATAATCAGAATGACACTTTTTTGAGTGAATATAACTGTCATTGACATTCCTTCAAACCACATGACCCTAAACCATGGAGCATTTATTGGGAGCCCATGAAGCCAGAGAAAGATAAGCATTCAGTAACATCACAAAATGTTCTTTGGAATATTGTTAAATCAGACTCAGATAACATGAATAATTAGATAAACTGTTGGAGTCCATGTTTGCTCAAGTGCATATTTTCATTACAGCAAAGTCATTACTATTCTTCTACTTTGTACTTGGTATTAAATGTTTTAATTTGGACTGGCATTGCTTCCTGGACCTAGACAATCTGCATTCGAGCACTGAGTAGCATTTTTCTTGTGATGTTTTTTCTATAAGCTTGTTTAATGTTGGTTGAACAGATGCATCTCCCCTCAAAGACAGAAGGCATAGAACCTCTTAATTGCTGGAGTTGATCCATGTTATTGTTTCACATCTCTGATGCTGGTAAGCACCAAATGTCAAATTTCATAGCAGCTACATCACACTTGATCTGACCGGATCAGACTGCTCAGATTTAAAGGTTTGAGTTGCCTGTCTGAATATAGTCTTAGAAGCGTTGGCTACTTCCAACGCCTCTTTTAACTTGTTTTTCAGCATTTTTAACCAGTGCTAGTGAAATCTTGAAAAAAATACAAATGCTGCAAGAGAATGCTTTATTGCTTTATTGCTAAACCACATCATGGCATCGTTCCCGTTAATGCCACGCACATTCAAAGCATGTTGCCGCCATTATGAATCACTGTTTTCCATGAATGCTGCATAATTTAGTCATGCTGCTTATCACACTGAATTATTACACTATCTAGCCTCCTTTATACCCTTTAAATCCACAGTTAAATAGCAGAGTAATTAGTAATTGCTATACGTAATTAAATGCCCATTGCTCCACTGCTAACAGCTTATGGACATTTCATCCCTGTTTGACTGACAATTTATTTTCCAGCATCATTTATACAGTGCAATTGCTGTGTAATGTAAAATGCATGATGAACCATGGTGAAACTCCTGCTGCAGAGGGTGGAAAGAGACAATCATGTCATCAAAATTATGATCACGCGCATCAACATGAATGTATACAGAAAAATACCCTGACTCCTGCACAAAAACCGGTCGAAATTAAAATCATATATAAGCCATGGCTGTGTATGTGTATCAGCTAACAGTGATGAGTAAGGAGTCAGATATTAAGTCTTACTCACAGATGTTACTAGCATACAGCTTTATCTCCAGCCCAGGAGGAGGAAATTACCTCATAACTCGGGGGGTGTGTGTAAGACTGTGTGTGTAAGACTGAGTGTGTGTGCGTGGTGGTGTGTTGTGCTTGTGCAGTCTGATAGCGGCAGAACATGATAAGACATAATGAGAAGTTCCTGTAGCGTGGCAGCTGCAGGTCATTTTAGGCAGAACGTTATAATTACCTGTACAGAGGAATATAATCCATGTCCATGACATCATGGTCAACATATTTGATACTGTTATCATTATTGTCTCTCTGTCTCACACCCTGTAGTTCTACTGACCATTTAAAATTACAAGTAAAAATGTATCAGCTTCATATGGCTTGGACCTTAAACAGTCATTCAGTTTCCATAATACCTTAGTGTCACTGGTTGCCAGGGCCTAGCTGGTAGCATAGGGCTCAAGGTGGGCTTTAACATTCACAAAAAGACACAAAAGACACAAGGTTAGAGCAGACACACTAGTCATGAGCTAATTTAGAGTGACCAATCCAACCTAATGCATGTCTTTAGAATGTGTGAAGAAACCAGAGCACCCAGTGTAAACCCACGTGGACATGGGGAGGACATGCAAACTCCACACAGCTGGAGTCTGGGGTCGGGATCGAACCAGGGGTCTTGGAGCTGTGTGGCGACTGCACTAACCACTCGGAGCTCTGATTTTTTTATGTATAAAAACTGAGCAACGTCTTTGAACAGGAAGTATTTTTGTTTTTGTGAAATGTTCAAGAGTGTCTACAAACGAGGACAGAGTTAAGCAGAATGAAGTATGAGGTGTAGCAAATCCAAAACATCGTGTCCTCATGTGGCGAAGTGAGTTCTCAGGAGGTTAATGCATGTATTTGGAATGTGGGAGGAAATCCCATACAGATATGGGAAGAACCCACAAATACCACACAGGCCAGAATTCTGAGGATTCTCCATGTCTTTAAATCTGTGAAGCAGCACTAACCACTACAACACACAGACCGTAAATACCATATGGTGAAGGATCTTGGCTTTGAAATGACTAAAAGACTTTATTATTCTTCATCAGAATTGCTTCTACTAAACTCTGCTAAAAATTCAAACGTGCCTACTGTTTATCAGAACAGAAAATGCAGGTTTTTAACTGTCTGACAAATAAGTGTTGGAGTAGACAGTGTTAAGGCAGAGTATGGCTGCGTCCGAAATCGGTAGTCTGTCTGAATACGTAGTATTCATTAAATGGCACGTGAAAAGTCCCTGGTTGACGTACTGCATCGACAGACCTTTTTTGCAAACAAAGCACACTATCCTAACCCATGATTCAACTGGAGCAGCGGAGGCCTTTGCCGCTGGAGGCGGCTGTTTAGTGTAAATAAGATATAACCAGGAAAGAAAAAAATAGATATACACTGCCTGGCTAAAAAAAAAGGGTCACCACCTGGATTTAACTAAGCAAATAGTTAAAAACTGAAAAAAAGAGCCTCTCATCGGATAGTTACTGCATTGGTGATTAGGTTTCGGCTGGCAACAAGTTATTTAACCCTACCTGATGCAGTGAGTAGCTTCTCATTTGTTAAACAATCATGTCAAAAGATACATCCTGTGGTCGTGGAAAAGATGTTAATTTGTTTAAGAAGGGTCAAATTGTCAAAGAGTGGTTTAGGGAGCATGAGTCATCATTTTCACACATGGATTGGCCACCACAGAGTCCAGACCTGAACCTCACTGAGACTCTTTATGTGAGGAGAAGACTTTGCGCAGTCGTCCAAATCTCCCATCATCAATACAAGATGTAGGGGGAAAAATGGACTCTGGACAGAAATAAATGTTGTGACATTGCAGAAGCTCATGGAAACGATGCCACAGCAAATGCAAAACCTGTAGAACAATTCATATTGTTTTACTACTGAATTTCATTTTAGAGCAGTAACTGCAGCAGGATATAAGAAGAGTGAAATCACCATAACTTGCTGCAGATTATTGAGGTTAATTAACATTTTCGCTAAAAACTTTACGCATAATACAGCATCTTTAAAACATGTCATGTATCTTCTGTCAGTATTTCTCATGTAGATTGTAAACCAGATGCTACACCTTAGCAGAAGAGACAGGCCACTAGAAACTGTGAGGGGTGGTGGTGTGCCCTCGACTGCATTGTACGGGTTAGGTCTGGTTTGACAACTGTAGTTATGACATGCAAGATGTCACATAAGTGACTGAAATAAATAATGGCAATGTGCCATCTGGCCACTAATAATGTATTCTTAAGAGTGGTGCCGAGGGTCAATAAAAATCTGTCCTCTGGCTGTTATGTTTCGTCATAATAAAAAGCAGGCGAACTATGAAAACAAATGTAAAAGGGGTTTAGGACCCAATTGCAGTTAGCTCCAGATGGAAGTTGTGAACCAAATATAAACAAATAAAAGGAAGAAAATGAAATAACAAAAGACGAAACAAGGAAGTAGGCGGATGTGCTGGCACATGTGCGATCACACCAAGCATACCCAGGCCAGAACGTGAGTGGACGCTGCCCTCTAGCATCAGAGGATGGGATCAGCAAGACTCATAATACAGGCCTCATTTGGATCGCATCTACTACGAACTGTTTAAGTATGCCATTTTGGACACAGTCTCCTTTAACTATGGCCAGACGATAAAAATTTTATTTCACATATTTATATAATGTCACATCAAAGGCTACGTTATAACGATATTTATCTGTGTTTAGCTTTTGAACTTGCCTGTTAATCTTCTTCTTATGTGGTTTGCTTCTTATATTTTGGGGTTTTTGTCTTAAAACAAGTGTCACATCTTGCTGATTTGAAACAATATTGCTTAAGCAGTGTAACATGGGGCAATCAATTAATCAGTCTGTCAATGTCAAAGTGGAACACCTACCACCTGGCTTTCCAGGAGACAGTCAGCAGAGTATTCTGGGTATTGATATATTATCAGAAAACATGTATTGAAGTTGCATGCCAAGTTCACCGATAAGGATAAACAGAGTTAGATTGCTAAATGCCCCAAAAGTACATCAACTCTGTCAGACAATTTAAGACGTCTTGGCGTAGCTGTCAGTTAGAAAACATTTGTATCTGTGGCCAATGTATGAAAACCCTTGGTTTAAGAAGGTCCAATGATTGCTTTTCATGGTTTTACAAGAGCCTGTGAGATGAATTTGTAGTCTTTCTCATATTCGAGAAGGATAACACATCCATACACACTGCTAAAACTATTCAGGAGTGGCTTAATAAACATCAGGGAGTAGTCAAGTGCTTCTTTGGTCTCACCAATCACCAGAACAATATTGTACCTTTGTGGGAGGTTGTAAGTGTAGACTGTGAAGAAGCTATTCATGACCTTCATTGCTCAAAGAACTGGAAATATTTTCTCCTGAAGAATGCACAGACCATTAAACACATATAGAAATATATACGTTTCCTTCAACTAAAAGCTGAATTAAAAAGACACGTTTCCAAAGGCATCTTGAAACTCAACACTGAGCAACTTAAACCTTCCACAGTTTACAAGCAAAATAACAGAAAAGGGTTATACTGGTTACGTTATAGTATTAAAAGTGTATTCATTTGTGGGAAATGCAAAATAGAAGCATTTTCACTGCTTCTTTCAGACTTTTGGCCCCTATTTTAGTCTTTTTAATACCTTGTTTATATTAATCTTTTATATTCTGCTGACTGAACTAAACCATGTTCAAACTGTGGAGAAAGGTGATCGGTCCACTGAACTCAAAATGCAATCAGCAAGGCAGTGAAAAATCTGTCCTGAAGCCTGACACGCTCTGTAACTTCAATAAGCCAAAAAAAAAAAAGCCATCTTTATTTCACGCCAAGTCAAACACACAATGTTTTAGATTTGCTCTCTCTGATGCATGAAACATTTCAGCCATATTCAAGACTATGCCTTCAGCCAGACCTGTAATTCTGAAATCTGCACACGAGAAACCCTTATCAGTTTTATTCAATAGATTCAGTCATAGGTTAAAAAGGGCTATCGCAGGTGATGCCAAACACATCATTTAATATTTACAGCTTTTACCAGATGCCCAGAGCTGTGCAGGAAAGGGTTAATGGCCTTAATCAAGGTGCCACTTGTCAGAGACAAGAATTAAGCTCACAACCTTCTACCTGCTTTTCCAGAGCTGTATCCAATTGTTATAAAATGTATTATTTTTATGAATAGCACTAATTAACATACGTGACACTAGCCATCATTTTCACTCGTCTATTTTAAAATTATGTGACCCAACTGGAAAAAACCCTATAATTCATTTTATTAACTAGTGGGGAATACATTCATGAAAACTAATTTACAAAACAAGTGTGTTACTTAAAAGAGAAGCTCTTTGATGATTGAAACAATCCCAAGCCACAGCTCAGACAATGGAAGCCTCTACACCATATTAACCCATTTAAATTGTGCTGTTACTTTCAGAATTATCTAAAATATGGCAGTATAATTTAAAATATACACAACTACATCCATACAGGTTAGTTTCTGAGTGTTTTTAATCCTGGAATGCCCATAGGAAAAGAAAATCACGAAGGAGCTCTCCAAAATATCTATGTAGTTTCTCCTAGACACAAGTGAGATGAAATGGAAAGAAGAAGTTAGACTTTTGCTTAAGTCTCCTGTCTCTCAGGTTTTTCTCCTGCGCAAATAGGCTCAGATGTTTCATCCCTTGAGTCTCAGCAGAGATCTTACGACTCATATTGTGCTCAGTTCTTCCAGTATCTTGATTCTAATGTTTATCTGCTGCTAAAATTTCTCATATTGAACTTGCACAATTCTTTTATAACTTCTTTTATAATACCTAGAATTTCTCAAGTAATGGCCATGCTAGTCCATTATTTTTTGGCTCTGGAAAACATTCTCTTAGGATACTTGGGCGACAGAGTGGTCTAACACACTAGATCATACCACAGTATACAGGTCGAGTTCCCAGTGGTGCCTTCCTGCTGGGGTTGAGTGTCACAAACCAGACATGATTGGCTGTGCCTGGAGGGAGACGAGGCCAGCAGTGGATCCTCCCCAGGTGCGCAAACAGCAACCCTACCCATCCCTGCGATGGACAGTCACTGCAGTTTTAGAATGGTCAAATATACCTGATCTGTGGTGGTCTGACCATATATGTAAAATCTATAGGAAGGAATGTAGATAAACTGACAGACTTACAGTTCGACTTTGCTAGAACTACAAATTGCATCTGTACGGTGACTAAATGACATGAGTGCAGGAAACAAGGAGGAGTTCCTTGTTGATGGTCACTTTCATGCTAGCATAGGCAATTTAATGAGAAGTAGGACACAGCTCACAGGGCTTGGCGGTAGGTATTATAGTAGGGGTGGTTTGGGTAAGAGCAAATTGTAGGAAGGTGCCTTCAGAGATACAGGAATTAAAAACCCAGAATGGGCCTGTACTCTCAAAATCTGTGTAGGCCTTCCTTTTGTCTTATTGTATTGCTTCAAAGCATTTTTGGAGAAACATCTGAGACAAGTTAAGTTAATAATTAATGACCCAATAGAAGACGCACAATAAAGTATTTAGGTCTATGAAACAGCTATCACTGAGCACAAAAATTTTCTGTGGGTGCTGTCTCTGGTTTTCATATGGATTTTGACTCAGTGTACTTCGCAATGCTGGGGATTTATACTTTTGCTCTGTATTATTAAGAATTATATTATTAGATCTGGATTTTTAAATCTTACAACTTCTGTGTTTAAGCTATTTTAAAAAAAAGTACACATTTGTTGAAAAATCCTTCAAAACAGCTCAGGGACACCCTCTCTGCCTGTAAATGAGCTGAAAGATAAAATCAGCTAAACTGTCATGGTCTGAATGTGTGTGTGTCCTTTTTGACCTGCGTTAATGAGAATTAGACAATTGGAGACTTGGAGAATTTCAGAGTGGAGGTTTTGAAGTCAATAAAGACATAACAGTCAAGGTTACAAGAGGTAACGTTATTGTATTCAACAACTATTTAACGTGGGACATTCTTACCAAAGAATCCAGTGTAATCATTAGCAACTGGCTTTTTTTTGCAATTTTAGGACTGATTTGAAGTGAAAGCATAAATGACTAAAACACTCCACCATTTCCACAATGATGTTTAGATAGTTTTGTCAAAGTTGTCAAAGTTCAACCAGCTTGTCTCCTTTCCACAACATATCCTGATTGCATCCCCATCCATCCAAGTGATGGAATCAATGGACCAGATGACCTTCTTCCATTGCTCCAAGGCCCAGTTTGGACACACCCATGCCTATTGTAGATGCTGCCTGGTTAGCATTCTGAGTTATACTCATCAGGGTATGTGTTGATACACTCCATCTGTAACCAGCGTTAAGAAGTTCTGTGACTTGTGCCAGAGGAGCTTCTGTCGGGAACGATGGTATAACCTTAGTTGCCCTTGTGAATCAACGAGTCTTGTGTAGGGGTGGGTATTGGAAAGGACTTCACGATATGATACACATCGCGATACATGGGTCTCGATACAATTATAAAACGATACGTGCCGATATAATGCATAGTGTGATATATTGCGATATTCCACATAGTTCACTGAAAATAAAAAACAACTGAAATACAAGTTACGGTGTAAAATCTGAGTCGTCTTAAAACATCACATCACACTGATAACTGAGTCGACAAATCTACAAGAGCGGAGATTGTAGTTTGCACCCCATTTAAATTGTTGAGAGTAGTTAAACATAGTTTGTGACTTAGTGGAGGTATGTTGTGGCATGGAAAAATGTATGAAAAAAGATGTGTTAAGAAAAATCCATTACAATATGTATGAGTCCTTGACTGCAACAAATGGCTGCTTGCCAGTAAGCACACACATACAGACCACAGGTTTACAATGTTTTCTCCCAAATTGACTGAGAAGAGCTACTCCCCTGATGCTTCCTCATAACAAGGGGAGGGAGAGGCATCATTAATTCTCTAGAGAGGCCAGCTCAAATGCAGCTCTTTGAGAGCTGTACTTAAATTTATTCAGCTCTAAATCCCACCAAAGAGTATTGGTGGATATTTAATGAGATAAAAGCCAAAAGCCTAATGCAGGAACTCACAGGCTGCAAGCTGATTAAACCCTTGATCAAATGACATACAGTATCTTTGCAAGTTTTAGTACTGTTCCTTTGCTGAAGTTAACCTATTGGAAAAACGATGTACACTCTGATATTTGCACAGTTTCTGTATTCCATTTGCGTTTAGCAGAAATTACAGCCCCCAACATATTTTGTAGCAGATAACAACAGGATTATTGATTTAGATATTCCCCCGTTACTCCTTGCAGAATGCTCGTAGTTCAGCCATACTCTCAGGTCATCTTACATGCACAACGTGTTCGAGATCTTCCCACAGATTTCTAACCATGTATTAAGTATGAGAACTGTAAAACTCCCAACAAAAACCTTCATTTTTTGTTTGCAATTGTGTGATAGGGCCGGGATCAAGGACCCAAAAGAGAAAGCATGGTTGACAGCAATTGTGCATGGAACGTGAACCCTTTACCTGCTAGATAATAGTATTAACACAGTTTCTAGCTGATTTAAGGAAATGTTTTAGATATTGTCTTTGGTAATTAAAACCTATTTATAGCTTCAGTTACTTTTGTGAGGCTTCCAGGATTTGCTGATATTTAGTAGAACCAATTTTCCCCTTTCCACACCACCCCCCAAAGGAATTACAGAGGCCCCCCATGCTAACAGTTGCCACAACTGCTTCTATACGTGTCTACAATAATACCTTGGTTGATTATACACAAAATGAGCTCACTTGTTTTCACAGCAGTTATTCAGAATGGTTCTTGTCTTATCAAGGGAATATCTTACCTTTACTAGTGGGACTGGTTCAGAAAAATACTCTTCTCATCCATAGTTTTGAAGATCCTTTGCTTGCATACCGACCAGACTTTATGCATTCCATTATAATGATATTTGAATATTGTATATTTCCGCTGTTTGAAGGTCCGTTATCTTTATTTTTATTATTAAGGCTTGAGTAAGTAAAGTTATCACTTTAACATTAAGATATTTTTGACTCTATAGGGATCTAGTACCTGGAAATCGATTGCCGAGGGGACTGGTTTTTAAAGTTAAATATGTGGGAACACGTGGGATCTTTCCATAACAAAAGCATGTCTTCAATGAGTGAGGAAGGACCCCCCCAAAAAATTCCAACTGGACTTATTAGTTGAACGTAATGAGCCAGAGTGGAACTGTTTGGCTAACTTAAGCAAGGCTTACTCAAATAAAGCATTGGTTTATAAGCTCGATTCGTGGGATTTACCCCCAGGTAACAAGATTAAACAAACACACCAAAGACTCAACGCAAATTACAAGAAAGGCATTGGCATAGTCATAGGACCATCAAATAGCTTTACCCAAGAAAGACACAAGGGCAATCAGAAACGGACTATGATTACCAAAAAGGGACAGAAAGACAGAGACTACGGAGGGGAGTAGTACAAGCAAGAATGCGGAAGAATATTCCCCAATATGTTAATATGATAGATGATAAATCATTTCAACTGCTGTATGCAAGAAGAGAAGGTAGTTCATTTAAATAAAGTGTTGGTAAGCATTAAGTTATGCATAGTACTTGTGTCCCTTAATGCTTAGCTCTTGGCCCTTTTCTTATTTTCCTAATGTACATTCTCCTGGATATGTAATATTTAATAATAGCCCATCTCTTCATATCCTCACTATGCCTTGTCTTGAACATCTTATTATGGATGCAGTACCTGCCCTAAAGCTAAATAACAGTAAGATTGAACTGCTGTGTATTCCTGGAAATACATGCCAATACTTCAACTTTGGGATCTAGATTGACATCAAGAATGCCCTGACCAATCTTTTCAGATAGGCATCAAACCTTAGCATTGCATGCTGATCATTTATCATGATCATTTTCGGCACAATTTGCAGGCCTCACTCAGTCATGAAGTCGAGTACATAATAATCAGATTCAACCATTTCTCTCCAAGGAGAACACATCATTCTGCAAAACAGCCCCAAGGTATCAGTGATTCACTGCCATATTTTAGTTCTAATGATACTTGGTCAAGGTTAAACTGCGTTTTGTGGGTTTTCTATGGTTTCTGAGGGACTTGTGTGCTTCCAACACCATCCAACACTTTGTATGATGGCAATACACTCCTGTATCCTCTAAAACTCTTTTTGAAATGTTTGTTCTATTTTTACTTGCACTGACAACTATCTTTAGTCTGTCAGTCAAATAAAACAGCAACATTATCATGTCCTTCTGTAGGTCCTAAAGCATCTGCAGCTGTTCACAAAGCCTTACTGCAGAACAGATTGGTCTAAAGTGTTTAAGTGTTTAGTCCCCTGTATCTGTGGAAGGAAGATTCAGTATCATATTTAACCCCTTCCACAATTTTAAAGCAACAGATCTCTGCAAAAAACAACATTAAAAAATTGCTTTATGTGATCTGTTTGTGGTTGCCTTAACAGGACAATACGTTTCATACAAATACACATATGTCATGATAGCTGTATTTGTATGAATTATAACTTAACTGACACTTGAACATTAACCACATAGATAAAGTAACAATAATCACTGAACATAACCTAACCAGGGGTAAACATAGGCTGGAACGGTCTGGTAGTGCGTTCCGATATAAGATTCAGTTTCGGTACGCTGTACTGGAAAGAGAGGAGAAAGAGCAACTGTCACATTCAAAACAAGTCACGATCAGACCTTCACCAAGAAGAAACATCTACTAACATCATCTCCTTCTCAACTGCTAAGGTGTTCTGAATTACTTCTGACCCGTCTGTGCTGTGTTTTGATCCGTGCCCAGCAGCTGTTCGTTACTGCAATTCTAGCGCTAGCTTCCCATGCTGCATCTAATTGATATCCAGTGTTATGAAGTTTTGGCAGGCAGATGTTTGTAGGAAAAAAACCCCAAATAAAATCTGTAGTAGATTAAGGTGTAATAGGTTTCATGATATTCTGTTTTATTCCAACATCTGTGGAGTGAAATGCCTGTTATAAACCGAACAAAACGGACACTACATCAGACATCTCACCCCATAAACAACACAGCGGCACAGACAGGGTTGCCAGATCCCGTCTATGGAAACAAGTCCAAAAGAAGCAAATTGGCTTCCAAACCAGGCCACCTAGTACAATGTCGGACCACTTGATCAGTTAAAATGTAATAATAATAATGCTGATGAATCATTTTCTTTTAACTTTATCAGAGCAAAACCAACCTGCAGAACTAGTGTAGAAAGGGTTACAATCAGTGAGAAAGCTCAAATAAAAATCCCATCATTCTGCCATCTCTCCCTCAGACATGACCAATCATACCAACTCGAGCAAGCCAGGAGACATTGCTGGAACTCCTATCTGGGTTTCTGTGGTGATGGGTTAGGCAATTGCAGCTGTGTGACTTGAGCCTCATTTTACAAAATAATTAGAATAAGTTATGATTGTAGTCTGGAAAACTTTGATGGAGTTGCTTCTAATTAAAGATAAAGATGGGCAGCAGAAGAGACTGACACATTTTAAATGTCAGAATTTACAAAAAAGAGGACTGTGGAGGGATGAAAAATAGGACAAGAGCTGACAAAGAGCATAATATATGAGTCTGATATGAAACAGAGAATTGATCAGTGGACGCTATCCTATTTCTAAGAATCATTACAATCAGCATGTCTGAAATGATTAAAAATGATGCTGGAATGTTTCTTCACATTAAATTAAAAGGCAATTTGAAACTTAATTTGTTGCAGCAAAATAATTTAACAGACCGTACCATTCCCAGCTCGGTCTTGTGTTGCTATGCTTACTGTATTTTAAATTATTTTATTGAACACAGAGCAAAATACAAACCAAACTGAAAATAGAGCTAAATTAACCCATAGCATAATGTATACACATCAATGATGGCATGTACCTTGAAATAGTCTAATTACTATAGGATCACTATAATATTATGAAATATTATGAACACAGGTAATATTACTTATTTTTATTATTATTATTCTTATTCTTCTTCTTCTACTTCTTCTTCTTATTATTATTATCATTGTTGTTGTTGTTATATGAACATATTAATATTATGTGAATACACATATATTATTAGTATAATTTGGTATAACCTGTACTATATTTTTTCTATAGTGTGTGAATAAAACTAAACATTTAAAAATAAACATTTAATTTAATTTAATATTTGAATTGTACTGACAAATTGCTGTATATTTAAAAGTAGATTAAAAAGTACAACAACACGCCAAAGACTGAAATATTACATATTGTTAAATACACTTACCGGTATGTATTTTTGATGACACTAAATCAAATTTAGTTGGTAACTTGTTATTTTCTGCTTAGAATGATTAACGCCATATGCGTTCTACACTATCTAAAGCAAAACAAGCATTTAAAAGTATTTAAAACTCCTAAATTTAAATTAAACTTATTTTATTTGCAGCACACTAAATATTGTTTTTGTTTAAAAAATGTATACAAGAAAAGTAAATAGATTTTGAATTGTTAATGTTCAGAAATAAAAAGAATGGAATGTTTTGACTCGATTATTTAATATATGGTGAAGCTACAATAGAGCATTTTTGTTTGCAATTTTAAATCTGTGTTTCTAATCATTTCTTTTAATTGCCTGGGAATAAGGATTTTTTGGTTTAAAAACTTTTTCAAGAAAATGTCCACTGTTTATTTAAATAAATAAAAATAAAATCATAAAACATAAAATCATGAATTCAGAATTGTGAATCTAGTCAAACTGTGAGCAGAATGTATTGTTACACCTCTGCTAATCAGTGTACTTTTTCCCCCAAATGTACACCATTCCAGGAAATAGTGGAAATAGTTTAAATTAATTTTCACATATCGGGAGCACAATTTCCATTACTTCCTGTGCCATATTCTTTGTCTAGTTCTTGTATTTTTCTGTAATTGGTGGGGCTTTGCTTCATTATGGATATCAGGTATCTAAACCACTAACCCTCTGTAATCAATGCCAGTTGGCAAACTGGTGGATGCAGATGGTGTTCTGAACAGCTCCTTACCTCTACCTACACCCTAAACTTTCATTTTATTCAGTGGTTAATTACAAAGTAATGGCTATTTATTTTATACTGTAACCAGCTGTTAGAGGTGCAAGCTAGAGAGACAAAGCCCTATCCAGTCAGCAGGTAGCCCATGTTTTATAGTGGGAATTTGAATATGAATTTGTTTGTGTGTTATAGGTTAAGCGAGAATGTGTTTGTCATTTTATGAATTAATATAGAAATGAAATTTGATAACATTTTCCCTGCAACTGTACAAGTTGTTATTCGGCTGTACTCAAACTGACACTGGAAATCAGTCTAAGAAACAGAACTCTACCACTTTTCCCTTAAGGGCATCCATGAATAAGAGATGAGAGTCTGCACATTAAGGAACACCTCTCCTTAAGATGTGGTTTGGAGCAGTCACCTGAATTTCAGTCTTTTACATCCTAGTTTCAAAATCAATACATTCTCATCATGAACACACCTACAAGCCTTGCATCGGTGACATTGCAGACTATGTTCTAGGAATGATTTATGCTTGCTGTCAGTACTTTCAATGATTTATTCAGCTATGCTTAGTCTAGAACTATTCCCAAGTGTCCCTTCAATGTCACATTAAGTATTTCCGTAGTAGTTGTTGTTGTTTTGTGTGTGTGTGTGTTAAATTACCATGTGAAACAGCGTTTAATTACCACGTTAGACAACGTTAATCAGTGTGCACCATGATTACCAAAGGTGACCAGTAACAAACACAAAATGACTGCCTTGGTTGTGAAAAGATACAGCACTTAACATTAAAGCTGTGCTTCCTGAAGGAAAAGCTACAAACCTGTTGCCCAAAAGGTTAAGGTTTTAAATCCAGCACGTCCTAGCTGCCACTGTTGGGCCCTTGAGCAAGGCTCTTAACCTTCAATTTACTCTTTATGGTAAGATTTATAAAAGCTTCAGTCAGTGGGCTTATCAACCTAAGAGTGATACTTGTCTTGGGACCTGAGGGACAGATGCTTCAGGTGAATTGTTTAATGATTTTGTCTTCACAACTCCAAGTTCTGAAACACTTTAAAGGCATATTAGGTGGGAGAGCAAAACATCAGAGAAGAGCATTGTTGATGGACACCACTGATTGACACAACATTTTATTGAGAATTTCACCAAAAATCTGCTTTTATCTCCAGCGGTATAGATGTTTCAGGTGATGTTGGCTGACACTGACTGCGGGTGATCTGTAATTACCAGTTTTGGCCTGGTGCTCACATGTCAACGTGTGGGCAGTACAATATCTCTTCAGGCAGGATGATATCATTACTGAGAGTGAAAGTCAGTTAATTAGAGCTTTCCTAAGTGCACCAAAGCCTGTTTTTGGCTACCATCTGAACTGGTTTCTCATTATTGGATAGAGAATGACTGGGAGTGCATAGGGAGAAGAGCATCCAAACTAAGGAAATATGACACTAGCAGGTTTGTAGAGCTTGTGATGAGATGGGACTCACCATATACAATACTGTGCAAAATTCATAGGCTCCATCAGATTTGTCGTTTTATTATTTTTATTATTGATAAATTATAGGACAGGGTTTTATATATAATTATTTGTCAGTGTCTTTATTACAATACAACCAGAAAATATAGGAATTCAGAAAAAAACACCTTTTGTAGAATACAGTGGCAAGTGTGTTCTCTCTAATAGCAGGAACAGACTCTCTTATACCTAAATGGAAAGGAGCCCTAATTAATGTCATTGCTAACACCTGTAATTTTCCCTTCATTTCATGTCAAAATTACTGCTGTGAAAAAGGTATATCACAAAAGGTTGGTGCAAGACATATTTGAGCATTACATACACATGAGTTTAATCCAAAAATCACAGAATTTGACATACATAAAATTATAATTTTGTCTCAGTAAGGGCACTACCAGTGTGAAATCAGGGAAATCTAAATACTCAGGATGTGGTTTTCAAACTGTTATAAAGAAATTTGAGGAATCAGGAGATGTCAAGGACCAAAAAAGGACTAGAAGCCCAAACAAAACCAGACAGAAAAAGCTTGACCGGGAATGGTCTTTTTGGAACGGTAGCTGTCTAGACACCACTTTTCTGGAAGGGGATCAATGTGAAAATGCTAAAATATACTAAAGCTCACAAACACTGAAAGGAAGATCAGTGAAAAAAGTATTACAAAACCATATTTTTGGGTCCAATCGTTTGTGGCCTTCAGTGAAACATGGTGGAGGCTCTGTCCTGGGGCCTCGTAAAAATCTTCTTCAAAATGTGTGCAGGTGAACGAGCCTCATGTTCCACCTCCTTACCGCCCACACGTATCCATAAGTGGTCCACGCAAATTACCTCATGAATTCTTAAATAGAGCATGTCCCATTCATTGCTGAGTGGGATAGTGATGACAATGGAGGAACGAAAGGCCAAAAAGAGAAAATTTGGAGAATGCGAGGTGGAAGTTCTTGTTTCAGAGAGTTGTTTGGTGGCCTCGGTAGTTGTATCACCATCACCAACAAATGCAAGTGTGCCTCGGGTCGTTGTCATGTTGGAAGGTAAACCAGTCTGAGGTCCAGAGTGCTCTGGAGCAGGTTTTCTTTAAGGATCTCATGTACTTAGCTGAATTCGTTTTCTTCTTTATCAGGACTAGTCGCCCTGGTCCCGCTGCTGAAAAACATCCCAACATCATGATACTGCCACTGCCGTGCTTCATGGCATTAGCCAGCTGATGAGCAGTGCTTGGTTTCCTCCAGATGTGACGCTTGCTATTCAGGCCAAAAAATGTAATTTTGTTTTCATCATACCAGAGAATCTTGTTTCTCATGGCTTGAGGGTCCTCTAGGTGCTTTTTGGCAAACTCCAAACTTCACTAAGGAGTGGCTTCCGTCTGGCCACTCCTACCATAAAGACGTGATTTGTGAAGTGCTGCCTGGATGGTTCTCAATGAAAGGTTGTCACATCTCCACAAGGATGCGCATGAGCTCTGTCAGAGTGACCCCGGGGGTCCTGCTCACCTCCCTGGACAAGCCCCATTTTCCTCGATTGCTCAGTTTGGCCAGGCGGTCAGGTCTAGGAAGTGTCTCGGTGGTTCCAAACTTCTTTCATTTATGAATGATGGTGGAAACTCTGCTCTTTGGGTCCTGTAAAACTACAGAAATATTTTTGTACCTTCTGTAGATCTATGTCTTGACACAATCCTGTTTCTGAGGTCTGCAGATAATTTCTTTGACCCCATGGCATGGAGTTTGCTCTGATATGCACTGTCAACTGTCAGATCTTATATAGGCAGGTGTTGGCAGTCCTCAATCATGCCCAATCAATTGAATTTACCACATGTGGACTGCAGTTAAGATGTAGAAACATCCCAAGCGGTATCAGTGGAAACAAAGTGAACCTCAACTCACTTTTGTGTGTCATATGAAAGGATGTGCACACTTGTGGACATATGATATTTTACATTTTGATTATATATATACTCACACCTGATTCAAAACACCTGACTCTAATGTCATCTTCAAATTCGCTGCTAATCCTAGATGTTCACATACTATTGCCACTGAATTACATGCAATATTGGATCATTTTCCTCAATAAGTAAAAGATCAATATAATTGTTTTGTCTCATTTGTTTAACTGGGTTCTCTTTATCTACTTTTAGGACTTGTGTGAAAATCTGATGATGTTTTAGGTCATATTTATGCAGAAATATATAAAATATAGCTACACTCTATATACTGTAGCTTCCATAGCTATTGTGGAATTATACGTCTAAACACCGTAACTATTACAATTATGTTTCACACAAAACATAGCTCAAAATTATTCATGAGAATGCTGCGGAGATATATTTTGTGAGTTTATGCCTATAAAACATTGTCAAAGCCAACAAGCAAGGGCTGTCCACTGACATTTTGCCTCCTAGCAAAGTAAACAAAAGGAGAAATGTCAGTGTACGGCAGGAAATTCGGTTTCTTTGCATGGCTATTTACTCACACTCCCCAATCAAAGGTCAAGCCCTTTAGCTTGACTTTAGAAGCAGATTTATTGTAAAGGAAAACAAGCCAATTTCAGCTGTAATTGCTGTGGTGGTTGATGTTGCTTCAGGCTAACAGTGACATATTCTAAGGGTCAGCTGTTCTTTTATTTTTACACCCATTTTCCGCTGTATCAGACTTCAGAAATGGACAAAATACATTGTGTGATTGCTATTAACCTGGTGAATGAGCCTAAACATTCAGGTTATGAGATGTGTGCATATTTGTGTATTAAATACGTATTCAAAGTTCTGGGCAATTATGATCAAATTATGTTTTGTTGAATTAAATTTTTTGTTTAAAGTTAAACAACCTCTGCAGGAAACAGTCTTAAAAATTTCATACTGTCGCATGGACGCCTTGGAGGCAGACCGAGGTTCAGATCCATGGAAGGTCATAATTTTTATATTTTCCTATATGAGAGAGAGTGACTGTGTGCTGGTGCTTTCACTGACACTTCAGCTTTGATTGACCATAGTGCGGCGGATTCTCTTGTCCACAGGACACATGCCCTGTCAATACACTGCTTGGTGACGGAATAGCCTAGTGGGGTAATCACGCCTTTAAGATGAAGTGGGTAAAATAGAACAACGGCTGGCCTGCTAAGACATGTTTGTGATATCTGTTCCTTGTTTTCCTTCTTTCTTTTTCTACTTACTTTTTAATTTTTATATTTTTTTCTCTTATTTTTGAAGATCTCTCACACACAAACATTGACAAACAGAACTCTAGCATTAAAATAATGCATGTTCCTCTACCTTCAAGGTTTAGCCATCTAGAGAATATCTATGCTTATATTAAGTGCCCACATCTGCCAGTAATTTGCACATAATTAGTGCCATCCCAGCTGAAGCTGTGGCTCTGCTGGAGCTCAAGACATGTCAGACACCCTCTATGGTGGCATTTCATGCAACCCTTACACATATTCATGGAAATAATTAATCATTAACTTTTATAACAAGGTGGCACCCCTGAACCAAATGAGATGGAAGGTTCATGATTGAGACCAGAGCCCCCTACTCTTGTGTGACACTTAGAACCCACACCTGAGTGAACTTTTTAACTTGGGAGCGAAGAAAAGGAAGCCCTCACTACGAGGGAAAAGTCCAACCTTGGGAACCTCCAATGACGATGAAGTCAAGACACCTCAACCACAGAAACTACCTTGTAGAATACTGCATACCAGCCACTGTGGCTCAGCATCTATGCTACCGAACTTTGGCTCATATCCTGCCTGGTGGTTTCTGAGATGGTTTCTATGGTCGATGTGGCTCATCCAAGGTTTCCTAGTTCAGGGCTTTTTCCTGATCCAGTTAAGGGTGAATTGTTCTGTCTGGTGTGTACCCTTTGTCTCATTAATAGGACAATAAAGTTTTAAGATCATATAAAAACACTAAATGGATCATTTGGAAAAGTGCCCAAATTTTGGTATAAGATGGTATCTGGTGCAGCTACATATTGTTGGAGGTTTTACATCCAAGGATTAAATACATTTACATTTACAACATTTAGCAGATGCCCTTATCCAGAGCGACTTATAGAAGTACTGTGTATTTTTCTAAGTACAAATAAGCAGTAGCCCAAGAACACAATCCAACCAGATCCTGCTAAAATCAGATGTGAGTAAATCCACAAAATTTTCAGCCTTCACTTAAGTGCAGAGTGAAGAGTCTTTTGAAAACAGCAAGAGACTCAGCCATTCGAACATCCTTGTTCCTTGAGTCTTGTTACTTGTCTTCCTTTGATCTTGTGGTTGAGCCATGCTCGCGTCTCGAAGGGTACGAGGTACAGAGCGTGGTTTGATTAGAGCCTTTAGGTAAGAAGGTGCTGCTCTGTTTTTGGCTTTGTAGGCAAGCATCAGGATTTTTAATCTGATGCCGACAGCTACAGTGGGCCAGTGAAGAGAGCAGTGTGGTGACATGACAAAACTTGGGTAAATTGAAGACCAGACATGCTGCTGCATTCTGCATGGGAAGACCAGCCAGAAGAGCGTTGCAGTAATCTAGTTTTGATACAGCAAGAGACTGAACAAGCACTTGGGTGGCTTCCCTGGAATGGAAGGGTCGAAATCTCCTGATGTTGTATAGGAGGTATCTGCATGACTGGGTCAGTTTGGTAATATGAGCAGAGAAACTCAGGACCACAATCCAAAAACATCCAGCCAGCAGTCTGCTGTGTTCACAAAGTTATACTGATGAACCTTACTGATCCATAAAAAAAGAGTTAGCGTTCCTAAATGTACACCAACACTTTTAGGCACAAATTTGGTCACCCATTGTCAAAGTCTATGTTTTGTTGTCTTTCTATGATAGGGAATTTCTTCTTTAAAATGAATAAAATATCAGTAAGTGTATAGTAATTTAACCTCCAGCAATTCTGTTACAACCAATGCATTCATATCAGTATCACTGAGGTGCTGGAAATTAGTCACCTCCCAAATAATAGCTAGTAAATGGTGGTTACAGGTGCTCATTGTGGTTGGGGTGAAAGGTAGGCAGAGTCAGTCATTTGGAGATAACTCATATAAATATCACAAATATAACTCCAAGAACATATAATAGTCCACAAGGTCACAAAGGAACCCAGAGTAATTTTTATGCAACTAAGGTTGTTAATGTTCAAGACTCCATCAGTAGAATACTGAACAACAATGGTGTGCATGACAAGGATTCAAGGAGAAACTCATTCTCTCCTTGTGTCCTTGCTCTCATGAGAAAAAAGAACACTGCTGCCCACCACGTGGTACATTAACTATACAGAACAGGAATTTTGGCATAATTTCTACATATTAGGATCTCGTTACCACACCTTAATAAGTCGGGACCATGCCTTAGTTTTATTAAGAAGGGATGTCACCAGCAGGACTCCATATATAACCTCAAGCAGTGATTTTAAGGAGGTACGACATGGGTTTTATTTTGGGCTGTATTTCGTGTCACAATGCATGGTTAGCAATACTAAAATAACTACTCTAAAACTAATGGAACCTAATTCGTTTAACTACAGTATATGTACAAAAGATGGCCAAAGGTATAAGGACACTTCTTCTAATTAGTCATTTTAGCCAGACTCACTGCTAACAAGTTAATTATATGTTTACATTTATAGCATTTAGCAGACACCCTTGTCCAGAGTTACTTACAACTGATACGTTCTTACAAGGTAAAATCCTAGCAACTGAGGGTTAAGTCATTCTGTTCAAGGGTCCAACAGGGGCAACCTGGCAGTGCTGGGCATTCAACCCTGAATCTTCTACTCAGTCGTGCAGCACCTTAACCACTATGCCAACACTGTGCCAGGGCTTACTGTCTAAACGTACAGCTTTAAAATCCAAAATCTTATGGAAAGCCTTCTAAGAAGAGTTAGGATTGTTTGTTAATCTAGCAAAGGAGGAATAAACTCCATACTAATTTCCATGCTGTAGATATTATTGTTAGGTGTCCACAAGTTTTTGCCTACATAGTATATACGTAGTATATATTTTTTAGATTCGTGTTAAGGTTAAAAAATGAGAAAAACATACTTCTTGTTGTTATTTTGCTCCATGCTTGTGGTTCAGAAATGCACACGCTTAGTTGACCTTCAACAGGTCAGCTAATAATACCTGCAAAATCCATCTTGGGTATAAGTACAATCTGTGCTGCGCTTGTACCTTGAAAATGAAATACTGCTTAGAGCCTGTATTCTTTTAAACTGCAAAATGAAGAGAGAGAAAAGGAAATGACTTAAACTGTAGCAATAGGGACTAGGGCTCCCATAATTCTATGTGTACATAATGAAAATGCACCTTAAAGACTTAGCTATTCAAATTTTTTGATCAGGTATGTGATATCTGGATTTGCATTTTGGACAGACAAACTGACTTACTTTTGCAGATGAATAGATCACGGGAATTTGAAAAGAATGGAAAATAACTGTACAAAATAGCTTTTGGCACTTGGGTGATACAGTGTTCTAATATGGCAGCCCACCACTGAGGCCCACCTGAGTCCATTGCTGCCTCTGGTCGGTTTGGACCTCATCTCTTGGCCATCACATACAGTCACAATTGGCTGTCTGATCGGGAGGGCAGAGTTGTTTAGGGAGTCATCCCCTGAACGCTGTGGCAGCAACTTTTACCCGCCCTGCCATGGAATTAGCATTCAATCTTCCGCATGTTTTTCTCTGGGGATTGGCACTGAAGACAAGGACATTCTTGAGTGAAAGTGTCAAAGGAATGGTCCTTATGACAGCATATTGTTTATTTTAAGATAAATGAGCCAGATCAGTACTGAATCTGAACCAATGCCTCAAAACAATATGAGGGCATTGTTACATTGAATAGGAAATTATGGCCAGTGATTGTTATTTCACCACAAGCAAAAGACCTAATCAGGATCTGTGTAGCGTTTGTACCTTAAAGTGCAGCTGTAAAATGACAGCAGCTGCAAAATCAGCTCCAAACACTCAAAATGATGAGAGATTTGAAAAAGTTTTCTCAGACATGAGTCACAGACCTTCTGGATGTGCAGCACTCTTTCTCAGCTGTCTCCTTCCTTCAGCACCTGAGCATTTTCACTGGATGATGTGCCAGATGTTTGAGGGGTAATGGTGTTCTCTGGAATCATGCAGATGAAAGAATGTAGGTACTGGAATTAAATTATCTTAAGTAATTATCTTAAGTCGGTTACAGGATAGTAAGTTGAGATTTTTCTTCTGAGCCATAGTTACTATATCATCAAATATATAAGAATAAATACGAGAAAACTTACTTTTGGTTTTCCCATGGTCTTGAGAAGATCCAGATGACACAGCTTCCTACTGAACATGTGAATTGTAGTATGTTCTCTAAATTTCTGAAGTGAGAATATGTTAGGATAACCGGACTGCATGGGGACATGACTACAATGTGTATTTTAAAGTAAAATATTATGGATTTCTTATGAGAAAATATTTAAGACATGGATGTGATCTGGAGTGACACAACAATGCAAACCAAAATGGTTTATGAATAATTTTAATCATTATACAGGTATTCCATTGTAAAGCGTAATGTTAGGTACCAGGAACAGGACTAACAAATGCTGTTTTTCAGTGTTCTAGGTAGTTTTTTATTAATGTTTCAAATGATATACCTTAAATTTGCAATTGGATCACTGTGCAAGATGCTTAATAATAAAATGTTTAGTTGGATTTCTGCAGTTATCTGATTATTCCAGTGGTCATGTATACAGCATACTCCGATCTAGAAAACAGATTAAGTAATCTGATAAAGAGAGCTGGATTTTATTTCAGTAACCTGATTTCTCATAGCATGTATACCAGTTTTCCGGTTTCAACCGGATTTGGCAATACGTATGTGTGCAGAGAGGCTACTAGAAAAAGGCATGGTTGCCAGGTCCGTTTGTTCTTAAGAGTTTTTGCTTCTTTTGTGTTTATTTACATGACCATGGGGCATTCTCAACCCTGGAATTAAACGCAGTACCCGCTAAACGGCTATCGAACACTTTGTTAACCCGGAGGTTTCCCATTATGTGATTACTCAAGTACATGTATACTCCTGGATCGGATTACTGACAGATTTTCTGCAGATTATTAAGTGCATGAAAATGCATTAATTAATTAAATAAAATAGGCAGCATTTTAGAGAAAGACAAATGAAATTTCACTCAGAGATTGTAATTTCTCAATTTCATAACTAATGAATCGCATCCACAAATTGATAAATTATCAAAGTTTTTGTCCCTAACTCACATAGCTACAGGATTTATTGACATTCCGTATCAATAAGTAAGTCATTATCAGAAATAAGTGAATTAAATTATACACTGGCATGGTGGTGCAGTTATTAGTGCTGCTGCCGCCTGTGTTTTCTTGACACATCCTAAAGACAGGCGTTAGGTTTTTGTGTTTCTGAAGTATTGCAGTATGTGTGTGTGTGTGTGTGTGTGTGTGTGTGTGTGCGCATGTGCCTGTGCGCATGTGTGCCATTGCCCTGTGATGGATTGGCTCCATGTCTAGTGACCTGTGAGTCCTGTGCCTCCCCACGTCCCTGAACTGGTTTTAAGTGGGTATGAAAAGAAGTGATTGTTGTCCTCTTTCAGTTGCCTACAGATTGAGGGCTCTGGAAATGCTGGCTTGGTAGGCCTTAGAAACAGGAGGCTCTGATAAGAAAGCAGGACTTGGAGAGATGTTCAACCATAAAGATTTTAATGATTCCTTTATTTCTCTTGTCTACTGCCACACACAAATCTACAGGTGCTTTCACCCATGCTGAACAGATATACCAGTGCCTTTGTACCCAACAGTATAAAGTGATCATTAAAATCTTTATGGTTGAACATCTCTCTGAGCCCTGCTCTCTTACCAGAGCCTCCTGTTTCTAAGGCCTGCAAGGCCAGCATTTCAATAGTCCACACTCTATTTCATGGTCCTTCGAGCTGGATCGGTGGCAACCTTGGAACAAATTTGGACCTGGAGCTTGAAGGCACAGCTCTACCTTCAGTGTGGCCACATTTTCCCTGCTGAAAGTTCTAAAATGACTCCTACTGACCGATTACCTTCATCCGCAACACTACAACAGTCTTCTCCTACTCAGATGGTCCAACATCACACTCCTCAGCGTTCAATCGCAGCATCATGTCACCCAGCTCTATATTATATTTCAGCCTACTTAAACTTATGATTTCCACACACCTTCACCATGGCTTCCCTAGTGTCCACAGAGCTCCACATGGTGACTGAAACTCAATACCCACTTCCCAACCAACCTTCATCCTGCTCTGCTCTGCCATTCCCAACCTCATAGATGCTGTGAGTCTCCAGATCAAACCAGCAGCCATCAATGACAATTAGTGGGATTACATATAAAGGGGTTATATTCATATAGAGGATCCATATCTCTATATATACATACAGAGGAAGTCCAATCACATCTCAAACCTCAGTCAAAGTCATATATCGGAAATGGTCTGCATTGTCCTGATCCTCTACAGTTTACTACAGTTAGAGGTTCTTATATGTGCTGTGCTAATGAGGCACCGACTGGATTGGTGCTCTGCTGTGTGTGAACTACAAGTGGATTGGGAGGACAGTTGTGATGTTCCATCAGATGATTGACCAATTTGGCTCTGGTCTCATTGCAGACAAATGCCCTTCCTTGTCCTCATCATCCTCCTCTTACTCTTGCTCCTAGGCCTCTACTTATTGCTTCACCATTGATCTCCATTTTCCTCCAACATAGAAGAGCTCATCAGTGAACTTTTTTATACTGCTAAAGCTCTGATATCTAAATAAACAATTAAGTAAGTCTGTTAAACTAGTGTTTACACCTGTGAGAAGTGGGTGTTGATTACTGGTAAATAAAGCTTGGCATTTGTATGGTAAACACGATGAAACAGAAGGATAATTTAGACCTTTATACTTTTTTCTGCCTTTCCCCTTCAGCTACACATAGAGCATGCACCCTGTGCATGGGGGATCAATGGATCGGGTCCTATTCTAGATTAAAGTAAAGTACACAAGCAGCTCACAGTCACTATTTATGTACATATACACTGGTACTTGAAACTTTGTGGACTCTTGCTATATTTATGCATAAATATGAGGTAATAATCAGATTTATATGCAAGCTTTAACAGTACATTAAGAGAATACAAATAAATGAGACAGAAATGTTATACTTGGTCATTTATTTAATGAAAAAAAAAATCATTTTATAAATAAATTATACCATGCACAAAATACACTTGGTCACCTTGTTGCATTGGATGGGGCCAGAGAATACTACTGCATTGGACATCGCTTTTGCAATTTTAAACAACTCTATAAAATTAGCCTTAGTCACATGTGACTTGCGAAGGTGTATATCATTTTCCACTACATGAACAACTATCCTAGTGAATCTGCGTCTATAGAGCTCTCTAAGACTCACTATAATGTCTGGCACTCTGACTCCCTGGATACAAGTAACCCTATCAGCTGATGTCCCTAAAGGGCTAGCTAATTTCTTGTGTCGCAAAATTAATCACTTTAACCAGAGCTCATTGAACATACTGCTCAGTGAGTGTTCTTCCATCAGGAGGATAAACCTGTCTGACAAGTGAAAAGGTAAAGACTGGTGATCTGGTGGGCTAGCTTTAGGTTTATGACTATGTTGCCCAACCGTCACCCACTTGCCCAGCTGCAAATGCACTGCCGGAGCAGGGGCACTAACTACACCTGTGACATCCAGATCTGCTAAGCTAAAAGCTGAGCTAGCCTTGTCTAATGTCTTTATCCGCACCTCTAAAGCTACAATCTTCTCTGTCAGACTATCCACAAGCCTACACCTATCACAAATAAAACTTAAACTAATGACTAGGAAGAAAAGCTAAACATGCCACTCTCGGCACAGGGAACAAGTGCAGCAGAGGCTATGTTAAAACAATTAATTAATTAAAGGTACTTAGCTTCAGGTGATTTGTGGGGTGCAGATTGAAGGTATGGCTACGGATGAATGGTAAAGTAGACTTCTTGCCGTAGGTCCTCATAGGCTGCAGCTGTTGGTTTAATACACTTCTTGTATTATTGATCAAAGTGTCAATGGAAAGTCAATAGAAAGCCACAGTAAACAGGAAAAAGAAAGTGGGGAAAGGGTATGAAAATATACTACAGCAAAGACGAAGCCAAGGTGAAGGGAGTCTGTTAGTTTAGCTAAAGGCAATGATACAAACGCACTATGCTGGTAGACCTGTAAACTTTCTAAATACCGATTAATGGCAAAAAAATGGAATCCACTGGGAATAAGAAGGAAAACAATTAAGAGATTATTCTGTACGATTAACAAATGAGCTGTGCCGAGTCAGAGCAATAGAATCAGGGATGCTGGCAATCCTGATGTTGGAGTCTGGTGTTTTTAGTCAGGGGGATGGTAATCAGGAGTAAGTGGACACCATGTTGTGCTTAAAGAACTTAATCACTCAAAGAGCAAGTCCATGAGGTCACAAATGACCTCATGGTAACTTCTAAGTGACTAAAGGCCTCCCTCACATTAGCTAATGTTAATGTTAAAGTCCACCATCAGGAGAATGCTGAACAACAAAGGTGTGCATGGCAGTGTTTCAATGAGAAAGCCACTGCGCTCCAAAAAGAACGTTTGCCCATCTGCATTTTGCTAAAGGGGACAACTCTGATGGTCAGGACCCCCACAGGTCCACCACAGATCAGATACTATTTGGTTGGCGGATCATTCTCAGCACTGACGTTGTGGTGGTGTGTTAGTGTTTGTTGTGCTTTTAAACACTTTGTGCACTCATTATGCACTCTATTAGACACATCCACCTTATCTCTCTACCTTGCAGATGTAAACTCAAATCATCATCAGTTGGTGCCCAGTTTGTGTTAGTCCTCCTCTAATCTTTCATTAGTGCTCACAGGATGCTGCCTACAGGATGCTGGTGGTTGGATATTTTTGATTTGTGGACTATTTTTAGATCAGCAGTGACGCTGAGGTGTTTAAAAACACCAGTAGCACTGCTGTGTCTGACCAACTCCTACTAAACAAACACAAACACCAACACCAGGTCAGTGTCACTGCAGTGCTGAGAATGATCTACCACCCAAAGACTACCTGATCTGTGCTGGTCCTGTGGGAGTCCTGACCATTAGAGAGCAGAGTACGGTATGCTCTCTAATGTATGTAGAGAAACAGATGGACTACAGTCTGAAATAGTGGAATTGATAAAAAGGACAGTGAGTGTAGAAACAAGGAGGTGTATCTAATAAAGTGATCAGTGAGTCTATATGTGTAACTTTGATTAACTGATGCAGCCCAAAATAAGAAATGAAATTAGATAAGAAAAACAAGAAAAATGATAAAGGAAAACAGCGGGAGAGAAACAGGATGGTTGAATTAATGAAGCAAAATAACACGGGATTCAATGAAGTGGAAACACTAAGGCATCCCCATCTTTCCCTGAATTCAAATGTAATGCAGCAATTACATAGCCATTGGAATTGATTGGCCACTTTGCCAAAAATACAATACTGCCTCAGCAGAGATGCTATTACTTTGTGACTATTACTATATATATATATATATATATATATATATATAGGATGCTATTAATTTGTGACTATTACTCATATATATATATATATATATATATATATATATATATATATATATATATATATATATATATATATATACATATATAGTATTTCAGCAGCAATACAAAACATGTGTAATTCACATACACAGCAGGATTGTAACTCTTGATTGATTGGATTGAATCTTTTTCATATTAACCTAATGCCCTCAATTTCCTGGATGCCACCATAAGAGATATCATCAATACATCAGCCCATTTATCATAAATCTTCCTATGTTCAACATAAGAACAAAGACTGGTTATAAAAGAACAGAATGAACAATGTTTAATTAAAACTTCTTCTTTTCAGATAACATAGATTATAAAGATAACAATTATAATTTATTTTTCTGCCCACTTTCTGCCCACATCTTAAATGTCTCTGATTGTTGAAGATTCCATTCATTCATTTATTGTCTTATCCAATTAATCCTTTGTTGACCCTAGGGCCTTCCATGTGTAGTGGGATGATCTTTTATGGACCACAGCACAATGAAGTCATGAGGTGCTGTGCCTATACAGTTTCTGACTCTTCCCTTCTTTGATTCTGGTTGGCGTTGGCATGTTGGCAGCTTTTGCTTTGTCAGCCATGTTTATTGGGTGAGCTCTTGCATTCATCATTGTGAGCTGTGGCGTTTGGCCGGTACCTGGTTGATGGGCTGTATTAAACATTTAAGCATTGGCGAGTCGGTAAGTTTTTGTATGATTTATATGATAATAATTAATTTTTTTGTGGCTTTAATTGAGCGATACCAATGTGAGATGCTATGTTTTAATGGGGTCATTCTAACTGTAGGTCGAATTTAATTGTGGGCTTGGAACGCTAGAGTTTAGTTAGTCATCTGTTGAAGATAAGGTCCATTCCAGTTCCAGTTCAATATATGGTTTATTACCAGGGGTAGCATTCATTTGATTTAGTTAACGGATGTGTACTTTCACTAAAGGATTACTCTTATATAGTATATCAGCTGCTGCTTTGCTGCTACCGGTTTCTTCTGGATTGCAGTACTGGGACATTATCAAATTGAGTTATTAGTCCACCCGTATTCTGTTGCTTGCCATCTACTGCTTGCGGTTTGTTGTTGGCTTTCTGCCAAAGGGATTACTTCATCAAACCTTTGTCAAGTCCTAAATGCAGAGTTACATTTACAAATACCACTTAACACTTTGCTGTGCAAAAAAGAATCCTCATGTTAACCATGTCCAGAAGCGGCATCAACTTCTCTGGGCTCTGAGGCATCTAGGATGCACAGAGTGGAAACATTTATTGTGGTCAGATGAATCAATATTGCAGGGTCTTTTTGGACACTGTGTGCTCTGGCAAAAAGATGAAAAAGGACCATCCAGACTGTTATCAGCAACAAGTCCAAAAGCCAGGCTCTGTGTCAGTGCCTTTGGCAAAGGTCATTTACACTTCTGTTATGGCAGCATTAATGCAGAAACGTACATTGAGATCTTAAAGCAACATATGCTGTCTTCAAGACGTCATCTTTTCCAGGGACGTCCATCCATTTTTCACCAAGACAATGCAAAACCACAGGCAGCACACAATACAATTGCATGGCTATGAAAGAACAGGGTATGAGTACTGGACTGGCCTCCCCACAGTCTTGACCTGTCCCCAGTAAAGAATGTGTGAAGATTTTTGAAACGAAAAATGCGACAATGACAACCCTGTAGTGTTGGGACAAAATAGCACCTGAAACACAAAATTACTTGGTATCCTTTGTGCCAAAACATCTTTTAAGTGTGGCGAAAAGGAATAGCAACATTACAAAGTGATAAATGTTCTACCGTCCTAACTGGAATGTGTTGCTGGCCTGAAATGCAGGAATGGAAGTTAATTAACAAATGAAATTAATTTGACCAGACAAAACATGAAATATATCAGGCTTATACTGTCTGCAATGAAATAAAAGTCAAAGTAAAATGTAAGAAACACTGTGTGTGTTTTTATATGCATATTCCATACTGTCCCAACTTTTTCTGATATGGGGTTGTACTTTAACAAGCAATAATTTCCCTTGGGTGAGAATCCTTGGGGTGGCGTAGTCAAAAAATTGAATATGATTGGGTTCCCATACACCCCTGCCACACATGGTTGCAGGACAGTAGCTGCATTACAACTCCCCATCTGTTTAGACCAAAACATGCTGACTGTCCACAAATGCTGATGCAAAGGATAAATGTCTGGTCAGAGTGAACTTTTCCAATGTCATTCTCTAAGGGATCTGTGCTAAGAATAATGGTGATGAGCTTCAGGAAGACCAGTGCTCTCCATCATTATGGTGACAAGCTTGCCAGCTTGGATAATACTCACCTAACAAAGTCACACAAAGCAAAGTCTCTCTTTTTCTCCTTCTTCACCCTGTCTCACACTGAGTATATAAAAGTCCTCTCTGGGGCTTTCCCCTGTCAATTGTCATTTGTGTAATTGTGTTCACACTTTGCCTCCAAGATGTTCTACAGCCAAGGATGTCCAAATGTCCAAGGACTTTGTTAGGATTTATATATTATTAAGGATATATATATATATATTACTATATATATATATATATATATATATATATATATATATCTTATACGGTGTAGTTCAACCACTGCTATGAGACGAGTGAGATAATTGTTTTTCCAATTATTTTTCATGACAGTGTCATTATATAAAATGTTTTTACCTTGTTGTCCCAGTTGTTTCATCTGTGAGTCCACAAACTTGTAATTTATGTACCTCTATCATTTTAATCTACACTCCTGGGGAAAAACCCAACACAGAACAAGTGGAGATTGGCCAAACCTAAAATTGCAAAACATTAAGCTTTAATGGCCCAAACAAAAACCATTGGTCTGAAAATTATCAAGAACTAAGAAAACACACTCCTCACACCTGTGCCACCATTTGTTCATCACTGTTTGTTAGTGCAGTGAACTGTTGGGGGATGTAAAAAGCATAATTTGCTTCCCACAATTGAAAAGCTGTTATTTAAAGAGCAACAATCACATGTTCTGTTTTAAAAAGATAGTGCTCCCGGTCACACAGTGAAGATCATCAATTAGTGGCTTGAAAACAAGTCCATCAGGCTAATGTTTTGGACAGATTGGAAACCTGTGGAGAATACTTGGTCTCACATTAAACACAAACTAGCCTTGAAACAATTTTCAACTACTTATCAACTATTTGAAGCCATTACCATTCAGTGGAGCAACATGCAGTGTGTTTACATGAACTTATTTATCCGATAGCTGCAGAAAATCAGAATTTGTCAGTAATCTGTTCAACGAGTACTTGAGTAATCTGATAATGGGAAACCTCCGGGTTTACATGACTCAGGAAGCTTTTGCAACCAGCCAATAATCTCACAGAAAGATATGACATAAACTTTGAACTTCAATATTAAATAATAATAATGGGGGACTGTGGTAGCCTAGCGGTTAAGGTACTGGACTCTGGACCAGAAGATTGAGGGTTCAAATCCCACCTCTGACATGTTGTTACTATTGGGTCCTTGAGCAAGACCCTTACCCTACAATTGCTTGGATTGTAAAACTGTATCAATTGTAAATTGCTCTTGATAAGGGTGTCTGCTAAATGCTGTAAATGTATGAAATTATTCATTTTCTTGTGTACTGTATACACTGCTTTTCAGAATGTCCCCAAAGTGTTTGATAGCCGTTTTGCTGAATTTAATTCCATAGTGTATTTAATTCCAGGGTTGCCAGATCCAGCAGGAAAAAAACCCTGCTAAAGTCAATGGAAAAATAAAACCAAGTCTTTAGAAATCAGCAGACCTGGCAACCATGGGGGATGCTTTTGCACATATGCAGTGTGAAAAGTCAGATAATAATCGGGTTACTGGTATACTTGGTACATGTACTCCAATTACTGTGGTAAAAACCAGCTCGCTCTATCAGATTTCTTAATCTGATTTCTAAAATGGAGTATGCTGTAAACATGACCACTTGAATAATCAGATAACTGCAGAAATGCAATCATTATTGGATTATTAAGTGCATGTAAACACACTCATGAGCTTAGGCTCACTACCCCTATTACCTGAACTGCTTAGACTCCAACTGTAACCATGTTTGGTTACAGTGGCTAGGGCTAAGGGGTAGCAGATAAGAGGTTGTTTCAAGTTAATCAGGTTTATTATGTTCTGTTCGGGCGACTCTCAATACCCCAGTAAGCTGTAACGTAGGAAGTTAAACAGATTTTGATATACCATCTGTCAGTCACGTTACACTCCTAATGTAGACTGTAACATAAACGAAAACAGAATTACAGAGAAAACAGCACAATGTCACGCTCCACGGTCATACCTTGGATTTGATTCCCATGTTCTCCGCAACTAACGAACCAAACTACATCGCCCCTAATCCTCCAGTGGCCCACGTGACTCCAGCAGACCAATCCGGGAGCTCCATAGGATCAGGATTACAGATTGAACACAGCTGTGGGACACCCTTTATAAGCGGAGTCGTTTGTCATGTTCGGGGCATAGTATTGTCTCGGTCCCATCCCAGCATACTGAGTGATCCGTCCATTGTGGATTACCCTTGTTTTGCTTTTCCGTCTTTTGTGGAATTCTATGGTTATGTTCCTCCTGTTTTAGTTCCACGTTTCCCGTGCTCTGCATTAGTATCACGTCCGAGTGTCATCACACTAGATTTCTGTTCCGCGTTTCTCCAGATGATTTCTTTGTAAATGTGTTTTGCTTTTCGTTCAGGACATTTATGTTAGCTGTGATCTCCTTGGTGGTGTTGATCTTTTGATTAATAAAACTTTATGCAAATTGGAACCTGCATGAGTCTCTTCTGCTCCATCCAGCCGCGCTCATTACACACTAATTTTAGTGTTTACAGTGCATTAAGGATGGTTCTATAGAAAGATATTTTTTTTCATTTATAAACTCTAAACCTTTAATAGGAAATGGTGATGCATTTAATTGAAATGTGAATCCTCACTGAGCTTAGCTGCTGATATTATAATATTAACTGATATTTCATAACAGTTCTAGAGGACCCAAGGTGCAGTTAGCACCAGGTGGAAGGGGTGATTCAAAACGGGAAGAAAGGGAATGAAAGGGGAAGTGGCAGTGTGTGAGTAGAGCTGTAAGTAGAGCTGTAAATGAGGTCACACACTCAGCACAATGACGACACCACACAAGGGAGTTTAAAGAGCTCCTGTGGGCGTTACCCTGAAAACCAAAAGCACCAGTGAATGCTGCAGCAGAGGGAGGGAAGTTTTGAATGTGGAAGCCACGAAAGCATGAGACGGGAACTCCTAACGCTTTCAGGAGCCTGGTATGGACGCGGGGTAGAAAAGGACGAGACTGATATGTAGTACATCGTCCTTTTCTGCTTTTGATTTTGAGGGAAATGTTATATCTCTCGGATCACAAACAAGGAAGGGGAATGGCGTAAAGGGGGGAGGAGGGGCGAGCCTCGCCGAATAGAGCGATCCCCAAAAAACAGCCGAAAAAAAAGTGGTGTTAGGAAAGCTAGAAGTGCTTTCCCGACATTATTTTCTATGCCCTAACTTACCAGAACAGCCCACAGACTGCCCACAGCTGGCGATCTTTGAATCGCCAGCTTACCTCTGTCCCTATCCAAATGAATGTGCTTGGTCACGAAAATACCATCTAATCAAATGCCGTAGCAGAAAGGCAGCAAGCAGATTCAATGGTGTGACACCTGCCAAGCTTAGAAGCGATCTTAAATACCTAACCTGGCAGGTGTTGCACATTTGCGATTGCGCCTGATTAAGCAAGTACATGCGCAATCGCATCAACCCTGGCCAGAACGAAAACTGAGTCAATGCTGACCTCTAGCATCCAGAAGATGGTAGTCAGCGTGATCCTAAGCGTGTTCATTACCTCCTCTAGCTTGTCGGACGTGCTCAGGGTTGAGTGTCTGACAAAACAGGGGACCCTGATAAGCAAGTCTAACCTTCAAGAAGGGACTAAATGGGAGGGTGGGACAGGACGAGTCCAGGACTCAGTGTAAACAGCTTACGCTTGTGGCTAGCCTCGAGCGACTCAAGGACAGATCCCAGAACCGGCGGCTCAAGGGAGGAGCTCGGCGCTGGCAGCTTGAGGACGGAGCCAGACCCGGACAAGCGAATGAAAAAGGTCGGCGCAAATGCTAAAAGCTAGGTGAACAGATGCCAAGGACCTAAGCACTAAGGTCAATAAAGGTGGCCATGGCACAGAAATAGGCGCAGGGATTGGTAGGATTGACCTGTGTGTGAGGATCGGTACAAAAGACTGTGGCGCGAGGGTAGGCAGCAGCGACCACGGCCGAGGATCAGTACAAAAGGCCGTGGCACAGGGGTTGGCGCTACCGACCGGTGCACAGAGAGCTCAGGTACGGAGCTAATGAGCACGGCAGGCTCTGGTACAGAGTGGGGCGGTGCCAGCTGCTCAGGTATGGAGCTAATGGGCACAGCGAGCTCAGGTACAGAGCTAACATGTTCTGGTATGGCTCAAACGGACACGGCGCGCTCAGGTACCGCTAACAACTTCTTTTTAAACATGAAAGAAAACAGTCTTAAATACAGAGTGAATGGTCTCTCTGGCTGTGTGTGCGCAGAGCGTGCAGCTCAGAAAAGGAGAGAGAGAGGGCGGGGGTGCTATACGTGTTTTGAGGATTCCTACTATCCCTACTATTCACAGTACTCCGTATGGACAGAGAGCGAGACGGATGTGCAAAAATGAGGAACGGGGCTGAACGCAATGAGGCGTTCTCTGATAATGGAAGCGTGAGCTTCCTTTGTCTACCACTCAGTTAAGGGGCTGATGAGCCCTATAGGGAAGTGGCAGCAGTGAGGGCGAACATGGGGAGCTTGCACAGTCACAGCAGGTGAGCCAGAAGTCGTGGAGGGTGACGGAGACGCCGAAACCGGGTGAACAAGAGCGAAGGTGAGGTCTGTCCCTACACTATTTCCTACACCCTGTCATTCACCTCCGGATCTCCTGACCCATACAACAACTGAGCCCCTTGGCGGGCCCAGTCTACCAAGTACCCCTAACACTGCTTGAAGCCAGGGGATACAGCACGTGAGAGACGGGAGAGGTCTCCAGCAATGAACGCGATGATGTGGAGATGGATGAGCTGCAGCTACGCAACGTATCGTTTGCTAAGGTAAGACTGCGGCATCTGTCAGTGCTCGGGAACGTTCTTAAATACTTGAGCACACAGGTGTCTCAAATCTAATAATAAGCTCCGGTTAAACTAGGCACAAGCGCGATTGCTGGTACGACCGCATAACTTCCACCAAGCCGACACTGCAATCTAGCGTGTTCTTGGGGGGATCCTAATACTGTCATCATAACTTTCACCTTAATAATAAAACTAAAACCTAAAAATAATGCATAATACACAATTGTGTCCAATTGTTTAATCTATATATGTAGGTAATTACGTTGCACAGTAAAATCTTAGAATAAGGAATGCTCTTGTGCTTATTAGAAAATAAAAAAAATATGTATCCTTGTGGTTAGGGGTCTGCAATTATTTTTATTTCCTAATTCTAAGAATGTTCCATGTTCTGGAAAGAGGGCAGTTTGAGTACAACGATACTTTTTAGATTAGATACTGCAATCTAATGTTGTCAGTTGTAGTGGCTGAGTCACACCAGACACTGATAGATGTGCAGAGAATGGACTAAATAACAGCCCAGTAGAAATGGATCAAGAGCTTCTTTGAAAAATAGTTCTTCCTAAATTGATGCATTGACATTCTGTTGTGCATTTTTCATCATAGCAGATATGTTAGGCTCTCACTTTAGGTCCTGACAGATAGGAGTTCTCAGAAACCTGAAGGATCCCATGAAGGGCACAGTGTGTTACGCAGGGTAGGGAGACAGAGACTGATGCAAGTGCAAGTGCAAGTGTTTTATTACAAATCGACATGGTGAATACAGCGCACAGACAAGATGTGCTACAGGATGTACCTAGGGTGGGGTAAAATATCTATATGGCTGTATATTGTATCACCTTCTTTTGTGATATGTTATCGATACACTGGTACTTACTGGAGTCACTAATTTATGACTCCACATGATGGTGCTAATGGTGGCGCTAATTAATAGGGTAAACCTGTGGTGAAGAAAAAGTTCTCAGGGGAGAACTACAATGCTCCAAATAAGTACACTCACTTCTGAGTATGCTGATCAGTTGCAGTTCATAAAGAACCACATGCATATTCGAGGATGAATTGAAACGTGTCCAGTTCACATAAAACAAGTTGATAAAAACTGAAAGGTTCCCAGGTTTGCCCAAAACAGGTTGGTTATGCTTGTTAAGCACTGAATTTTTTTATTTAATTTTTATTGTTTATTTTTAGGTTTGCAATTAATGTTTATTTTCCCGGTAAGCTTAAGCCGCAGTTGGTTTCTGCCTTTAGACATTTTAATCCCAGAACTGTTCTGCTTTCTGGCTGTTGGCTACTTTGCATTGAAATGATGACACACAGAAATGGACAAGTTGCAGGCAGTGTAGGTGTGTTACTGTTGTACATTGTTTCATATTGGTTGTCAAATTCTGACATTAACTAATGCATGCTTCCTGCTATTTGCCAATTTATTTTATCGTCAGTTACACAGATATTGTAATGTATCGTAGGGGATTGTCTTGCAATATTTCGAGTATCACATATATCGAGTATCATGATATCATTGTTATCATGGGCAACGTATCATGGTAATATCATATCGTGAGGTGCCCTGTGATTCCCACTATTAATGTAAAGAGAGCTGGGAGGTGGCTAGAATAACACAGAGTCTGGATATATTCTGAGAGGCTAGGCTGACACAGAGGCAGGATGTAAACAGAGATGCTAAGATACAATTCTAATAGAAATAGAAACAGCTAACACGGAAACACACACTACAGGGGCCAATGCAGAAAACAAGGAGGTGCAGAGACAGAGTGGATTGGGATACACATAGATCTAAAAAACTGCTGAGTAACTCAGTGGCTGACAGTGGTTTCATCTTGGGGAAACCTGACTGTGTAAAAGCCCTGTCTTTGATCACCCTACTTAACCTAATACACATATGAAATTGTGTGACATTAAACTTCTCCTGGACATCACCATCAGTCTCTAGCTGACCAGTACGCTGCTGTGGGTGCCACATGATTCCTAACTTGACTAACAATGCTTCTCCACAGTGTACGATCCATTGTTAATGTGCCGTTGCTTTTTCAGGTCATCCTCCATTTGCTTGATCCACGTTTTCTTTGACTCAGTTCGTTGGATTCTCCAATGGGTAGGTCGCTGCCTCCAGAGCAGCTGGTGGTTCTGCATACATGTTGAAACCATCTTAGCCTGTGCTATTGTATCTGCACCTAGATTGTTGGTTGCTGTTGAAATCTGGATCAGATGATTTCATTGTTGATTCATTCATGAAGGGATATCCCAAGGATTTGCCTCAGGCATTGCAGTTGGAAAGTCTCGAGTTTGTTTAGGTTCCTCTTGAGTAAGGTCCTTGTCTTGGATCCATATAGAAGGATCGGTAGGATTAGCGTTCAGAAGAATCTGATCTTGGTTGTCGTAGAGATGTTCTTCTTCTTCCATAGGCACCACTTGAGTGAAGCAAATGCTATGGCAGCTTGTCCAATGTGGGCATGTCTCCTTCGTAGATTCCACTTTCTTTTTTTGAACCAGTGGCCCAAAGTATTTAAAATCCTGTGATGCCATTAAGGAAAACTATGGCTGGTGATCCATCCATTGTGAGCAGTTTAGTCTTTTCTGCGTTGATTTTAAGACTATACGACTCTGCGATGTTAGCAATATCATGAAGCGGTGAAAACAGACTATGATGCAGAAGCTGCGAATATGCTTCATGGTATTGCTAACATCGCAGAGTCTCCTGGACATAGCATGTGTACCCCTTCCTTATGAATGCATGTTTCTTGACCTATATGACATGTAGAATAGATGATATTTGCTGGTAGCTGTAGCCACATCCCGTTGCTCATCCCAGTTCCTCTTGTATCTGTTCTTTGTCACCATATCTTACAACATTTATGCTTTAAGAGTATAAATGTTGTCTTTCAGCTCTAATAAACAGACAAAAATCTCGAATCCTATCGTGTGGTCTCTGTCTTTTTTATTTTACCAAGTGCACTCGTCAGAGAAACTGAGAGCACACTCCTCACATCTTAGGCTTGATTCAACTAGAAGGCATTTAAGACTAACATTCAGCGAGACATTACACATAACACAGGGAGCTAAGAACACGATACACAAGACATAAAGACACAGAACTGGGAGCTATACACAGAATACATCACATAAGACAGGGTTAGTGCCTAAAACAGAAACAGGAGTGGACAAACCATAACTAGAACACAGGAAGAACATGAGCCAGGAACAGGAGCCAAGTGAGAAGACGAGACCCAACAAGTGAACATGAAGGAGGGTTTATATGGGGAAAGCACAGGAAGCTATAACTAAGCAGCCTGCTGTGGAAAGAGAAAAGGGTCAGAAAAGGGTAGGATGACACAGTGCTGTTGGAATTGGTGACCCAGAGTCATCAAATCTGTTAAAAAATCTATACATATTCATGGTTTTGAGGGTGTTCAGCTACACATTGTTAAGACTACAAAGATGTAAGTTCTTGGTGATTGAAATCTCCCTACTGCATGCATCATTGGTGAAGACGATGTAAAAATACTTGATTTGCCTATATAAGATCCATGTATGTGTTGACATCCATAATAAAGGAAAGCTTAGTCAAATGTTTTACCATCATGTACCATCATCTTGGCATACACCCTATTAGTTCAGTTTTGGGAGCATGTGGTCACTGTTTGAGAAAGGGAATATCCAACTGTGGACACCGTGTCAAAGATGACATTCTGTCCTATAAGTAAAAAAATTGCTTCAAAGGAGCGTATCTAACACTTTTAGACACTGCTTTGTTGTTTCTTCTAATGCATTTTATCTGACATCATGTTAACATAATTCACCATCACAATAAAAATGCTTTTGATGTTAGACAAGGTTTTTGTCACTTTTACACTCAGCACTCTATATCTGTTGTTCCCACATCACTGTCTGTTGTGGGATTTTTACACTGGCTCTGCTGTTCTGACAAAGTGCCATGTAAGCTTTGCTGCTCTATCAAGGTGCCCTGAAAGTTTGGCAGATCTGCCCAAGTGAATAAAGATGCACCGTGTTCTGCCAAGATACACTGTGAACCTTGATCTTCAGCCGTCTGCCTACGCACAGTCATCTTGATGTCAGTCTACAGTGAAAAGAGAAGCCATGTGTCAGCCTATATACACTGATCAGCCATAACATTAAAATCGCCTACCTAATATTGTGTAGGTCCTCCTAGTCCTGCAAATGCTCTGAACTGTTGATGCACAGACTCCACAAGACCTTTGTACTTGTCCTGTGGTATCTGATTCCAAGCAGAACATGCTTTAAATCCTGTAAGTTGCAATGTGTGGCATCCCACATAGACTTGATTGGATTGAGTTCCTTTCGATTTTCAGGTGTTATTTTGTACCATTCTTCCTGCAAACATGTATTTAGCTGTGCAACCAAAGTCGCATTGTTCGGTTCAAAATTCTCCACACATTCTCTATTGGGGACAGGTCAGGACTGCAGGTACGCCAGTGCAGTACCCGTACCCTCTTTTTCTGCAGCCATGCCTTTGTTTTTTGTGCAGGATGTGGTTTTGCATTGTCTTGGTGAAAAATGCATAAATGTCCCTGGAAAAAATGATGTCTTGAAGGCAGCTTATGATGCTCTAAGATCTCAATGTATCTTTCTGCATTAATGCTGCCATCACAGAAGTGTAAATACACAACCCCATACCATGACAGACCCTGACTTTTGGACTTGTGGCTGATAACAGTCTGGATGGTTCATTTCAGGAGCACACGGTGTCCATTTTTTCCAAAGAGTTTTGTTTTTTTGTCTGATGACAAAACACGTTTCCACTGTGTGATGATTCATCCCAGATGCCTCCGAGCCCAGAGAAGTTGACGCCGCTTCTGGACATGGTTATGAAGCTTCTTTTTTTGCAGAATAAAATTTTAAGTGGCATTTGTGATGTTACTCCATATTTTAGTGCTTGATAAAGGTTTGCCAAAGTAATCCCTTGCCCATATGGTTCTATTTGCTATTGTTGAATGGCAGTTCTTGATGCAGTGCCATCTGAGGGATTGAAGATTACGGGCGTTCAGCTTAAGCTTGTGCCCTTGACCTTTACGCACTGGAATTCCTTGAATCGTTTAATGATATTATGTACTGTAGAAGGCGAAATATGCAAATCCCTTCCAATCTTTCTTTGAGGTACATTGTTTTTAAACAAATGAAGTTGGCCAGACAAAACATGAACTATCTCAGGTTCATACTGTCTGCAATGAAATACAAGTCAAAGTAAATGTAAGAAAGACACTGTGTGTGGTTTTTTAATATGCATTTTCTATATCCACAGATTTTGATATCCATATCTCTGCTTATATGAGTTTTCTTCAGTTTGTTGAGGCCATGGTCATGACATTGAAGGTGACCATATATTAACCAGTATCTCCAGCTCCCTGGTTTAGATTCCTAGGTGGGGCTTGTAATGTGAAGGTCTGGTTGTGCATTTATGGAACTCTGCGACGAACTAGTGTTCTGTCCTGGGTGTACCTCTTCCTTCACCGAGTGAAATCCGGGACCTCCCCTATGAACTTGACCATGATAAGTGGGGGTAAAACAAAATAATTTGGTTTTCTTTATTTTGTTAAATAACCATTTAGACTGTTCATCGCTCAGGGCCTTTAAAAGGATGGTGTTAAAAGGATAACTGTTGTTATCACACCTTCAAACCCCAAAGAATGTCACTGCATCTATGAATTCTCTAACAGAGATTTGGTGCCTCTCCTTTGCTGGACCTGCCAGAAGATCTTCCAAAGCCTCTGTTTAGTAATTTATCTTCCTAACCAGTAATCCACTCTAAGCAAACTGTCTTGAATTTGAGCTGTCCAATGATCATTTCTATATCCCCAGAGCACTGTAAGCCTCTGGTGATTCATGGGGGATGCAGTCCCTTTTATGACTTTGTTTTGTGAAACAAAAGCTGCACATTAGAAATGTTCAGAAATGCTTATTTTCCTACTCTTTGCTGTTCCCATAACAACAGCACCACCTGGCTTTGCAAAGAATATGATCTGTTGTATGTGTAATTGCCAAGCTTTGTTTATTTCCTAGTTTTGTATTCTAATTATGTAGGTTCAGTGGTAAAGGTCATTGCTGACAGGTTCTCAGTAATTTACTGTGCATTTGCTATGAGGCTCTCAGAAAGGCCATGAAAATAATTTGATATAAAACTTGTTATAATGTCAATTCTTTGTGATTGTACATGCACATTATTATTTGTGGTGATGCGATTCTGTGAATTCCATACATACATTGCTGGATGACTATGCCAACTAATACTATATTTTATACTGTATAGTCACTTCCTTTGCAGCTGTGTAATGTGTGCAGCATGTGGTTTTGCATGGTCTTTTTTAACAATGCACGTAAGTCAATCGAAAAGAGGCGACGTATGCTGCCTGTGGACATGGTTAACATAAGACTCATTTTTTTGCACAGTAACATTTTAAATGGCATTTTTGAATGTAACGTACTGTAGTGATTGACAAAGGTTTACAAAGTAATCCTTTGATCATGTGGTTATATCAGCTATTGATGAATGACAGTTCTTGAAGCTATCTGGTGTTCAGATATGTAATATTGGATCATTTTCCTCAATTACCAAATGACCAAGTGCATATAATATTTACATTTACATTTACATTTACAGCATTTAGCAGACGCCCTTATCCAGAGCGACTTACAATTGATACAATCTTTACAATCCAAGCAATTGTGACTTAAGGGCCTTGCTCAAGGAGCCAACAGTGGCAGCTTAGCAGAGGTGGTCCAGAGCTTCTGTGAAACAAAGCACTGTTGATGAAATCTGAAGCAACCAGTAAAACACACAACTTCTGACATAATTTCTACATGTAGAATAAGTGTTATTCTAATTGCTTACAATTACAGCTGTGTTCATTCAGAGTTGTTGTATTCCAAAGTGGGATGAACTTAACGGTCCATTTAGCTTTAAACTAAAAGTTTGGCCTGGTTTGGATCACCAGCATGAACTTATGAAATTTCCCAGAGGTCCCATAAATAAGGACACAACGCCTTAGAGCTGACATCTGACAGATGAGATACTACAGCTTGGGAAATGAAGCATAATGTGATAGCACTTTGTTGAGACATTTCTTATGCGGTGGCATGTCAACCCTTTTCCCCCGCCTAAAACTATTTTCATCCAAATGATTCAAGAAGGGCACAGAGCTGCTTTAATGTGAAGCCGTACAAAATCAGCTTGAGTTGCAGACCTAATTGTATTCAGCATGCTAATTGTATGTGTGTGACTGACTAAATGAATGTGTGAGTGGAGGATATGCAAGAGAATGTGTGACTGAAAGTAAGTGGTTGAGTAAGTGCATGCATCTGTGAGTGAGATGGTGGTTAAATGAGTGAGTGTCTGAAAGTGAATAAATGAGAGGGTGGGAATGTAAGATACTGAGAATGTAAGTGAGAGGGTGAATGGTCTAGTAAGTGGATTTGTGAGAGAGTGACTAATTGAGTGTCCATGGTAGTAAATGGGTGCCTAAGTAGTAATTTTGTGGGTCTAAGTGACTGGGTAAGTAAGTGGTGCTTAAAAGTTTGTGAACTCTTCAGAATTTTCTATATTTCTGCATGAATATGACCTAAAACATCATCAAATTATCACACAAGTCCTAAAAGTAGATAAAAAAAACCAAATGAGACAAAATATAATACTTGGTCATTTATTTATTGAGAAAAATTATCCAATATTACATATTAGTGAGTGCCAAAAGTATGTGAACCTATGTTTTCAATATCTGATGTGAGCCCCCTGTGCAGCAATAACTGCAACTAAACGTTTCCTGTAGCTGTTGATCAGTCCTGCACACCGGCTTGGAGGAATTTTAGCCCATTCCTCCATACAGAATAGCTTCAACTCTGTGATGTTGGTTGGTTTCCTCACATTCACTGCTCACTTCAGGTCCTTACACAACATTTCAATTGGATTAAGGTCAGGACTTTGACTAACAAAATGTATTCTATCGGTGCTGTAACGATCTAGTTTATCTAGTTTAGCTACCCCTGTCTCCCTTCTGTTTCAACAGCAGGTGGGGCTGTTGCCACCTGCTGTCCTTTCCTATAAATACCCCTCTTCAAGGTATGGTATGGTATTCAATTTATTGTCATTACACATGTACAAGTACAAGGCAACAAAATGTCTTTTTAGAAGAAACAAGAAATAATGAACACATTGGGAAAGAAGGAGAACTCCTTCCAGCACACAAGGGCATAAACATAACATAAACACACAACTAGCCACTGGTTAGGGATGTGGGTATCGGGAAAAGTAACCAAAACAACAAGCAGCCATCCGTGTTCGCAGCCGTTTCGGCGCGCCCTGCAGACCCGTCCCGCCGTCTTGGTGGAGTTAAGCTTAGAGTGGAGGCGTTTGGTTTGGGTAGGGAGAAAAGGTTCTGTCAGTTCACATTCTTGCAGCAGAAAGAGTCTGTACAAAGTTTGCTATAACATGGCAGTATACAGCGATTACTGCCCAGAATGAAAAAGTCAGTGGATGGGGGGTTAGGTACTTAGCAGAAGATCCTCTGGAGGAATTTCTTATCAGCAAGGCCGTTGCTGATAACAGGGAAGCCGAGAGTAGAAATGACTTGTTTTGACTGAGCTCTAAAATTTTTAACACTCAGAATCAATGTATCTCTGATGATTTACCTCATTTCGCAAAGCCGTTAGTTTCTCCATGATGGATTCCATGGTGCGATTAATATGCTCAGTCTGAGTTCCAACGGCTCTGCTCACCATTTCAATCAAATCAAATTGGGCAGTTTCTGGGGACCTTTGACAACTGACCCAACTCTTTTAATTTCCAGATACAGCAGGGTAACGCCTAATCCAATCAGCAGAAACCCCACAATCAAAGTTCCGAATAAATAAACATCCTCGATGTCCTCCAACGAAAGAGGTGCCAGGCACACGACTCCCCACTTCCCCCACAGGTCCATCGAGTATCCTGCCATCTGTGTTCCGTCAGGGCGTGTGGGTTCCCCCGAACCCGAACTTCTCGATGAGAAGATGGTGCCAATAGCGTCCAGAGACCATTTAACCAATTACATCATCTGTTCTTTGAGGAGCAGTGCTAAGGAGTAGAGTAGATGAGACAGATACAAAGAAGCCAAGAAGGAGAGATAAGGGAGCGAGGAGCAGTGCGTCCGCCTTCCACAAGAGCAGGAACAGAAAGCACTCCCTTGTCTGTTTTTTTGACATGGTGGTTTGCCTTGGCTCCTGGCTTGCTTCTGGTTCTCCTGCTGGTTTGTCTCCTTCTCCTTGTCTTGTCTCTTTTGTGTCTCTTTGTTCCCTAGTGTAGTCTCATGTATTCTTTGGTTTCTTGTGTCATGTTTAAGCTATGTTTGACTATTAGCCTTGTTGTTGTCTGTATTAGCGTTAGCCTTGGTTGTCTGTCTCATGTGTTAGATGTTGTTTTGGTCACAGTTATTAGTTTATGTCTGTATGGTTTGTTTTTCTGATTTAACATGTACATTGTAAATAAACTACAGTCACTTGCATATATGTCTGTCTCCCATGTTCTTTCTTGCCATGAACGTGACAAGTTCAATACCTCAACAATATTGCTTTTATTCAATATTTATTTTTATTCTATCGTCCCATGTTTGCATCGCGATCATTACAGGCCAAGTGATCAACCAAGAAAGATTACTAAAAAAGTAAAAATAGTCTGTAAAGTCACAAAGGCACCCAGGGTAACTTAAGGCCTCTCTCACATTGGCTAATGGTAATGTTCATGAGTTCACAATCAGAACACTGAACAACAATGGTGTGCATCGAAGGGTTGCAAAATAAAATTAATCTGCATCTTGCCATCTGCAGTTAAAGATCACATGGACAAGACCGAAGGCTATCGTAAAAATGTGTTGTGGACAGATGGGACCAAATTAAAACTGTTTGGTTTAAATTTGTAGTAAACATATCTGGATAAAATAAATGAAAACACTGTAGCATAGAATAAGAACTCTTAGCATAACTCTTAGCATTGTTCTCAAGTGCCTGTTCTCGGGTGGATTGGAGGAGTCAAATGTGGAGCTGATTCTTTTTTCATACTGCTTCACTGAACTTCAGTGAAGTGGGAATCCACTGTGGGCTTGAGGAAGTGCTCACCACTGAGTGAGTTTACATGCAGTTAATAATGCAATAGCTGCAGAAAATCAGATTTTTTTGTTAGTAATGCGCTTGAGCAATCAGGTAATGGGAGACCTCTTGGTTTACATGAAAAGTACTTTGCAACTAGCCAATGTCAAAGACGGAAGTGACATAAACTTCAAACGTCAGTAATTAAAAACAAAACTCTTAATTTCCTTCGAGCATATACTGCTAAACTGCGTTTCAGAGTTTCCCCAAAAGTGTTTTGTAGTTGTTTTCGCAGCTGCAACATTTAATTCCAGGGTTGCCAGATCCCGCTATTGACATAGGCATCAGACTTATGTAAAAAGTCCACAAGAAGTGTGAATAAGAGGACCTGGCAACCATGGTTAATAAAACTAGTCACTTCCAAGACAGCTCTGTGAGCATGTGCAGACAGAGAAACTGATTGAAAATGGGGTATGTCCATATGTTAAGAAATCTGATGTAGGCTTTGTTAAGAATCCGATTACTGAGCTTAACTCCAGCTGTCTTTATTGGATTTCTTCATTTGATTCCTACATCGCAGTATGCTGTATACATTACTACTTGAGTAATTTGATAACTACGAAAATCAGACTATGATCGAATTATTAAGTTGGTTGGCTTTTCGCAATGCAATGACATTTTTCAATGTTATGGATTACCTCCCTTTGTGTGTCATGAGAAACTCTGTGGAAATGGTATATGAGAAATGGAACAACTGACACAGGGAGGGCAATTTGTCCCTGAGAATCACAAAACAGGCCATTAGGTAGGGGAGAACAGCTCTTGGGATGCCAACATTGGAGATTAGAGTAAGAGACATGAGTCTGTAACACTGTTATATCAATATCACAGGGTAGCAGTGTTAACAAACGTGGGCAGGTGGTGCCATTTTTGGCTGTCTATTGCCTAAGGCCTGCTGATAGTAGTCATGTAATTTAACCTTTAAAAGGCCAGATGACTAGGTTTAGTACCACCTCTGGAAGTGAACCCACAAAAAGACGTATACTGGTTTAGAGCAGGAACTGTATACAAAAACCTCTTTGCCCATAGCTAAGAGAGTGTAGGACAAATCCTTTTGCATGCTGGACCGTTCAGAAATGATGTTCAAGGACTCATGGTCCAGCCAGGTGGGAGGTTGATCAGTGTCACAATTAAGAAGGAGCCTGTGGTGTAGAATGACAGGTGTTTAGCAGAATGCAAGGGTTTAATTGTCAGAGTACATGTATAAGTAAAAAGCCCCAATGCTGGTACAGAGCAAAGGCCCCTCTTCAAGGCGGATTAAGGTGGAATGGCGTCAGTTCATTCCACCTTATATGGGGCAGCTTAATGTCAGCACTGACACAGTATCTTATCATAGTGAGAGCAGTCAGGAATCCACTTTTCACAGTAATTGACCAGTCCCAGGAAACTCTTCATGTGTGGTGGTGATACGTCTCTGATAATTACGATTCTTTCAGATGACTACCTTCTTTGAACTTGGGAGATCAGGAGACCCAGATATCACACTTCACATAGGGAGAATTGTAGTTTTGAAGGGATGCCTTGAACCCACTTTCAGCTAAGTGTGTCAGCAAAATGATGGTACCTCTGGAAGTCTTTTTCATGGGCTGACAGGAGAAGATAGTCAGCATACTGGAGCACTGTGCTGCCAGAGGGATGCTGAAGATCTGCAATCGAATGCCTCAATACAGCAGAAGAGAGAGCCGGGGAGTCTGTAAACCTTTGAGGAAGGCATGTCCACGTATACTGTTTGGGTTGATAAGGATGCAGAAAAAGGCTGAACATAGGTCAACAACAGAAATGGTCCTCAACAACAGAGAAATAAGAATGTGATGACAGTATGGATGTTATAATGCTTGGGATGTGAGGTACCACTAATGAAATGGGTATCGCAATCTCATCTATTCGCCTGAACCCTTGAATAAATCATCAGCTATTACCTCAAGGTTTCATGATTCATTCATTTTCTTATCCACTTAATCCTGGTCAGGGTTATGGGAAAGCTGGTAACAAGACGGCGGAACATGGTGCAAGGCAGGATGGAGCCTAGAGAGAGCACTAATCCATCATAGTGGTCACACACTCATACACATGCTCAAATACTAAGGGCACTTTAGAAACACCAGTTAGCCTAACACACATACCTTTGGAATGTGTGAGAAAACCAGAGTACCCAGAGTAAACCCAGGTGGACACAGGGAGGATATGCAAACTCGACACATGCGGAGTCCAAGGTCGGGATCGAACCGGGGATGCTGGAGCTGTGTAGGGGCACAACGTGCCACCTCCACCTCCAGGTTTCTTTACTGGATATACAAATGTGTTGTACAGCGAAACAGTGGGGATGATTACACCCTTTTTCTTATAACCACCTCTTTTTTCTTTAGTAAGGGGATAGATATTACTTACAGAAAACAGGGTGTTTTCTGCGAGGGACCACCTCTAACTCCCTGGTCTTAGAGAAGAAATTACAAAGACTGAAACAAAGACAAATTACTAGCCAGAGTTATAATAATCTTGCCATTGTGAAAAGTCAAGGGCATGCCTAATTTGTTCATGATATCGTGGTCTCGGAGATTAAAAGGCAAGTTGAGGAAAGCAACATACTTGCTGTGAAAGAACATTATTATGTCAGCAGAACTGTGGATCATCAAGAGATGTGTTTTAGATTAGATTAGATTAGATTTAGATTAGAACCCTATCAATTTCTGCATTCCCATTGGCTATAGCAGCATAGCTAGAAAGGGGAGAAGCAGAAACACAATCAAGATGGATCACATGAGACATCAGCAACCCTCCTCCCCAGCAATCAACAAACCTGAGTGACCACACTTTGGAGGCTTGAAGACAGCAACCCAGATAACCACAAAACTCTTTGACTATGAACTCCAAGCTCTGCCCCTTGTCTAAGGCAAAGATGCACAAGTCAAGATCAAGGCTATATATAGGACAAGAATATAATAAATAAATGAGCAAACCTCTCCTCACCTGCTTAATAATTTGGCTAAGTAGACAATCTGGTTGACAATACCTTATACAGTTCTTTGTGGATTCTGGAATGGATTGGGTTTCTGGAATGGATTAATTCCATTTACATTATTCCTTGTGGGAAAAATTTGGTCTGTACTCGTCGGTTTTCTCAACAAGCCTTCTGGAACGAATTAACGTTGAAAATTTATCAAGCTTTGTTGTGATGTATGTGATGTGGGACTGTGGAAGCCTAGTGGGTATGGTACTGGACTATGGACCAGAAGGTCCAGGGCTCAAATCCCACCTCTGCCAAGCTGCCACTGTTGGGTCCTTGAGCAAGACCCTTTACCCACAATTGCTTGGATTGTAAGACTGTACCAATTGTAAGTCGCTCTGGATAAGGGCGTCTGCTAAATGCTGTAAATGTAAATGTAAATGTATTGGAAGAAAGGACAGCGGACCTCGGTAGGAAGCAGCTGCTCATCAATAGTAATTTGTTGACCTGGCTTGTAACATAATTAGAGTTACATACAAAATGTTGCCAAATGTCAGAGATTTCAGCAAATCTGTCGGTCTTTACACATTCCACACGGGTGTCCTTGTCGTCAAAGCGCTAATACCGCATCATTTCTATGTAGTGGTCATGGGACATTGTCTCCTTTATTGTGAGTAGAGTGTACGTTTCGGATCAATGATCGACCATCGCACCAACTTGGCAGAGCGCCATGAGTAGAAACAGAATCGCTATGAATCCCATCAGCTCGCTGACAGAAAGTACTCCAGCTGTGTTCTGCTCTCCGAGCTTCATGGACTGTGCAGTCGCAGATGACTCTCAGCATTTCTATGTCAATCAAACACAGAAGGCTATTGTCTATCTATCTATCTATCTATCTATCTATGATATATATCACAGACATATATCATAATTTGGTACAAAAGCAGTATCCATGAAAGGCTGAGTCTTTGAGGAGTAAACATGGGAAGATATACCTATTTGAAATCACATCATTATTTAGGTTTTTTCCCCCTCATTACTAGACCAAAATTGCCCCGGTCCCAACTTTTTATGGAATGTGTTGCAGGCCTAAAATACAGGAATGGATGTTTTATTAACAAGTGAAGTGAAGTTGACCAGAAAAAACCTGAAGTATCTTGACTTCCTACTGCCTGCAATGAAATAAAAGTCAAAAGAAAGGAACAGTGCATATATTTTTTATTTTCCATACCGTCCCAACTTTTTTGATATGGGGTATATGCTATATACACATAGCGAGAAAGCACACACAACACACATTTTCATAACCATAGTTGGTTGATAATCTCCCCATGGCTTGGAAGGAGGAGCAAATATGTTCTAAAAACCGAGAAAAGTCAGTCAACATAGTGGGAAGTGTTCAATTTTGTAGGTCAGAAAACAGAATTCTTACTCTGTGTTGTGTACAGGACTTGTATAATTGTATTGAACGGTCCACAGAAAAAAGCGAAGTGGCTGTCAAATAGAAAGTTGCCTTTAAGGACAGATTAAAAAAAAATAAATTCAATGGCCATTGTTGCATTGCTTGAACAGCATAACTTATTTACCCAGAAAGTTAAGATTTATGCACATATAATATAAATCAATTCTTGTTGAACTATTTCAAGTGTAACATATATTGATGATTAATGCTTTCTGTTTCCAACATCAGAAAACCATCATAATCATTTCCAATGCCTGGACTTTAAAGTTAAATTCCTGTATGTGATGTATGCTAAATTTATTCTCACATTTATGAAATGAAAAGAATGAACTTTGTGAATTAAAACTGAATTTCATTAAATGATCTGAAATAAAAATTCAACCAGTGACTTTTACAGCCTACTTGGGATTTGACTTTCAGGTAAATGAGCACCGACAAAGTCAAAGTACCTGCGGGCTTAATAGCTTGTAACAAATTAGACCAGCTGTAGAACTGTTCACTGGCAGAGTCACTGAAGGTGGTTTAGGGCTCTTTCTCAGTCAGACTGCCTACTATCCAGGATCACTGGCTTGTGTTGGAGTATTGTCTGGGGCACATCTGTTCTTCTGCTAGTGGATGGTGTGACTTTGTCTGATATTTATGTTTGTTTACAGCATACTGTAACTTTTCCTATGAATAGCTTGAAGATCTTCAGAGTATGGTCTCTGGTTTTATTTTGCAATAGAATCTAATAGGTCATCCAACATGTGCTTGTAAAATCTGCTGAAACAGGCTAAGAAATGCCTGTCTTTTAGCAAAACATATAATAGAGATGGACAGACCCTAGCCCACAGTAGTAAGAAGATATGTGTGAGTGTTTCTTTTTATTCTAAATGATTAGACCAGCAAGTGGCAAAATTCAGTCAATGTACCCAGGGATGTCTAGCTGGAAGGATGTCAGTATCTCCCCAGAGCCTTTAGACTCATGGTTTTATGCACTGTGCAGTAGCAAACCGTGGTAAAACCTAGCTGGGAAGCACTGGCAAAATGATTGATATACACTTGTTTATACTTGGTAAGAGATTTATTATTGATAGTTCTAAGTCTGAAGACCTAAAAGGCCTCAGATTTCTTTTTCTGTTTACTACAGGAGGTCAAACACCTGAAATACTTCCCATGGTCCCACAGTAAATATGATAAAAGTAGCATCATGGATTACAGCATTTGATCTTTTGAGTTTGGATACAGGACACTATGTGTACAGTGCTGGAGTGTTGGTGTGGATGAGGTACCAGCCACATTACTAGCTCTAATAATATCTTTTTGCCTGTCAATACTTAGATATGAGCACTGAGTAGGTAACTTGCTGCATCCACACACATTATTACACATATGTAGCACGTCATCCACTACATAAACATTGCAGACTTACTTTTTTCGACTTTGTGCTTTTTCGTTTGAATATGTTGGTTAATATCATTGCCACTTGCGAAAGTAAACTTAGCTCCACATGTCTGGCAAACCACTTCCAGCGTATCTTTCTCTGAAATTTATATTCTTTTTGAAACTGGTGGTTAAACGTACTTCTTTGTTTAGCCGTCTCAGCAGTAAGAATTAAGACACGTCAGTGAAGAGCGGATGATAATTGGTTGAATTATATTCATTTACAAAATCAACAAACGTGACTGGCCATTTTATGGTTAGATTTGTACAGTTACTTGTGAAATAATTGGTGTTTTCCCTTGAAATAAACACAAGTGTTTTGGGTGTTGATTCTCTGGTAATGTACATATTTAAAAAAAAGAAGTCAGGACACCGGGACATGGACTGAAGTACAGATTTGGCCCGAAAAAATCAAGACATCTGGTCACCCTAGCATTCACTGCTACATATTATTCATGGTCTATAAGAGACTTAGGGGCTTATTATACATGTAGATGCCCCATAGAATTGTTTAGCAATGAAAGTGAAGGAAAAGCTTGCATGTCAAACAGGACAATATCGTACCTGTGTAACGTGGGTGAGGTGAAGAATGGAGTGGTGAGACGAACGCAGGTTCAAAAAAGGAAGGATTTATTAACAGAAGGCAAACACAGCGAACAGAAAGTGGCGAGGACCGAAAACGGGTCCACAACACAAACAGGGCCGAAGCCGGAAACGGGCACGAAACAAAAACAGGTGGGAAACATATACAACGCAGCAAACGCAAAACGGGTGGAAACTAAAGTAAACACGGAAGAAGGCTTAAACGGGCTATAGCTGAACGGGGATGAGGCAGACTGGAAACGAACGGTAGCGGAGACACTCGGGTGACGCGGATCGGAGGACACGGTCGGGTGAGGCGCGTAGGAACGCGATCTGAAGCGGGGCGCGTAGGGACGCGATCTGAAGCGGGGCGCGTAGGGATGCGACTGGCATGGATGGTGCAACAATAATCCGCGCCCACCGTCTCTGCCGTAGCGTTTATATAGGAAGCCCCACAGCTGAACGCAATCATCAGTCCGATCGCAGTGGGGCTTCCTGATAGGTCCATGAGACGGCTGAGGCGGTGCGCGCTGCCATGGAGCGTGACAGAGCCCCCCCCCAAGGAGTCCGAGACGGAGCTAGGACTCCTAAAAGGGACCCCCGGATGCAGTCCCGCCTCAGGAGGTCTTCTCGCCAGGCAGACCCTAGGAGGGAACTGCCAGCAGTCGGGCGGTCGGCGCGCGGAGGTGCCGACAAGATGCTGGCGAGTGAGGGAGCCGGCCGGAAGCTGGCGAGCGAGGGAGCCGACGGGAGGCTGGCGAGCGGAGTCGCAGACGGGAGGCTGGTGAGCGAGGAAGCCGACTGGAGGCTGGCGAGCGAGGAAGCCGACTGGAGGCTGGCGAGCGAGGAAGCTGACTGGAGGCTGGCGAGCGGAGTCGACGACAGGAGGCTGACGAGCGGAGTCGACGATATGAAGGGTCTCCCTGGAGGGGACAGTCTCTGGACGGGTCTCTGTGAAAGAGACGTTCTCTGGACGGGTCTCTGTGGAAGAGACGTTCTCTGGACGGGTCTCTGAAGGACGGGCGGCCTCTGGAAGGGCCTCTGAAGGACGGGCGGCCTCTGGAAGGGCCCCTGAAGGACGGGCGGCCTCTGGAAGGGCCCCTGACGAGTGCACGGCCTCTGGAAAGGCCTCGGACGAGTGCACGGCCTCTGGGAAGGCCTCGGACGAGTGCACGGCCTCTGGGAAGGCCTCGGACGAGTGCACGGCCTCTGGGAAGGCCTCGGACGAGTCCACGGCCTCTGGATCAGCTGACGCCCTTGGCTCAGCCACCGGAACTGCTGACGCCCTCGGTGCAGCCACTGGAACTGCTGACGCCCTCGGTGCAGTCATTGGAACTGCTGACACCCTCGGTGCAGCCACTGGAACTGCTGACGCCCTGGATGCAGCCACTGGAACTGCTGACGCCTCGGATGCAGCCACTGGAACTGCTGACACCTTGGATGCAGCCACTGGAACCGCTGATGTCCTTGGGGCTGACGCAGTTCCTGAAACAGACAGCCTCAGAGCAGGTACTGGCACGGATGGTCGAGACGCGGGAATGGGCATGATTGTTCATGGTGCAGGGGTTGGGACCGATGATCGCGGCGCTGAAACCAGTCTAGAGCAAGGCGCAGGGGTCGGCGGCAACGACCGGCGCGCATAATCCCCAAGCGTGGAGCTCTCCGGCTCAAACGTGGGGTCAGAAGGCGCACTGAACTCCTGTACGGGGCCAGGCGGCGCTAACTGTGCAACCGTGGAGACCGACAGCTCGAACATGGGACTAACATGTGCGGCGGGCCCGGGTGCAGGTCTAGGGGGCGCCATAGGTTCAGCTATAGACCGGGTGTGGTCTGGATCACGAATATTCACAACTAGGCGTTCGACTACGGAACCTGAGTGGTTAGAACCACGACTGCCGACGACCAGAGGTTCGGATACGGGAGTAGAGCGTTTAGAAGCCGAATTACCGAACGCTATGTGCGCTTGCCGACGCTTGGCTAAAGCGGTCCGGCTGGTGGCAAGCTGGGGATCCAGCACACGACCAACCAAAGCAGACCGGACATGGCTAACGGGTATGAAGACCTCGGAAACTGTAGCTTCGGTGCCCGGGAAGCCCCGTGGGGAGCCAAAAGCGACCTCCAGCACTTCACGTCTCCAGCCCGGAGCATCGGCCACAGCTGAGTAGCCCAAGTGAGGGCTTCACCAGTTAGGTGAAGAACCACCAACGAAACCCTGGCATACTCGGAGTCCATAGGGACTACACAAAAGTAACGGATAAAATTTTCAATAAACGGCCGACAGTGGGCTGGGTCGCCGTTGAAACGGCCAAGGAGGAACGAAAAATCGGGGACACCTGCCGTCTCCATTGTGGCGGATTATTCTGTAACGTGGGTGAGTTGAAGAATGGAGAGGTGAGACGAACGCAGGTTCAAAAAAGGAAGGATTTATTAACAGAAGGCAAACACAGCGAACAGAAAGTGGCGAGGACCGAAAACGGGTGCACAACACAAACAGGGCCAAAGCCGGAAACGGGCACGAAACAAAAACAGGTGGGAAACATATACAACGCGGCAAACGCAAAACAGGTGGAAACTAAAGTAAAGCGGAAGCGGAAGCGGAAGAAGGCTTAAATGGGCTATACCTGAACGGGGATGAGGCAGACTGAAAACGAATGGTAGCGGAGGCACTCGGGTGACGCGGATCGGAGGACACGGTCGGGTGAGGCGCGTAAGAACGCGATCTGAAGTAGGGCGCGTAGGGACGCGATCTGAAGCGGGGCGCGTAGGGACGCGACTGGCATTGATGGTGCAACAATAATCCGCGCCCGCCGTCTCTGCCGTAGCGTTTATATAGGAAGCCCCACAGCTGAATGCAATCATCAGTCCGATCGCGGTGGGGCTTCCTGATAGGTCCATGAGACGGCTGAGGCGGTGCATGCTGCCATGGAGCGTGACAACCTGTTTGCGTCTGAGTCATTCAAGGACCTAGAGCGCTGATTCTGCTCAGCCCTTCTGTGGCTCATGTTTATAAATACATATATAATAAATCTTTCAACTGACTTCATGCATTTGCCTCCCATTGTTGCCAAACCTGACAGAAAACTTTGCAAAAAGGAATCATCAATCATGGACCTGTTTGCTGTACAAGATCAGCTGCTGGGTTGGGAGCAATAGCAGTTAGCAGTGATCTAGCAGTTCGTCATGGAGCTCCAGTTCCAGCAGCAGGCTATTGCTTCATTTATCCCAGTTGTCCAGGGATTTACTCAGCAGTTGACCCGGCTTGCCATGGCTCCTAGTACATTAACTCCCCTAGATATGAACTAGTTTCATTCTGAGAGTGACTCCAACATCTGATTTTGGCTGCATCCCAATTCAGGGACTGCATACTTCGAAGGATATGCCTTTGTAGACGACATGTGAAGGATGCAGCCTCTGATTTGAAACACAGCTCTCTTGCTTTCTTTTAATGTCGATTGTTATGTCTTGGTACTTCTTAGCGAGATCATCACTGCTTGTATGCTTTTATACTTTCATAAATTATGTTCTCTGTAAAATCCTGGGTTTCTACATCATTGCCTACATCAAAGGCGGCACAAAGCCGCAATGATGTAGCATGACGATATATAATATGAAAAATTCCTTCCAGTATTTCTTTGATCAACAATGTTTTAAAAAAAAAAAATCAATAATTTTCTTACACATTTATTGATAAACTGGAGATCCATCTTTACTCCTCAAAGACTCAGCCTTCTGCTGCTTTTGTACCAGATAATGATCATAATCACCTGTTAACATCACCAGTTTGAAATCACATCATTATTTCATTTTTTTAACTTCATTACTAGTCCTAAATTGTCCCCTGTCCCAACTTTTTTGGAATGGTTGTTTATTAACAAATGAAATGAAGTTGACCAGACAAAACAGGAAATATCTTGGGTTCTTGCTGTCTGCAATTAAATAAAAGTCAAAGCCAATGTAAGGAACATTTATATACATTTATGTATATATTTTTTATTTGTATTTTCCATGTTGACCCAGCTTTTTTCTGATTTGGGGTTGTAACACAATATTTGGAAAACTTTAAAACTTTTGGCACCTGGTGAATTAAGGAAGGAAAATGACCCTGACATGGAATGAAGCTTTTATTTTTTACTTAACTGTCATGTCATCTCCAGTCAGCCACACTGAAATCTGATCGCTGCATCCCAAGTAGAATGTAAATCAGCTCATAACCATGGGTGGCCTGCTTCCTGTGTTGTTTAGATTTCATTTGCAAAATATGGTTGCCACATCAAATAAAAAAATGTCATGACTTAATTGCCTAACTTTGAGAGCTAGTGTCACACAAGTTTCATCCAATTTCAACAACTCCTTCTTGGTGAGTTAACTTTTTTGTCAACGACTATATTGACTTAGAGTTTTGGTGACCTGATATGTCTTGCATGCATTTAATACAGGTATGTGGCTATAATGCATTTCAAGCCACCTCCTCAAGTGGTTTGAGCAATCAGATTCAAATCAGATATAAATGCATCTTGGGTGCACTTACACAAGCATTTTTTATGTCTTTTTCCTATCCAGATACGTACAATCCTGACTCAACATGCATAAAATGACCTAGTGTAAACCTGGTCTTGTCAAATTGTCAGCCTCTCCTTCTGCTTTCTCTTTCCTCCCTCGGCTACTGTGTTCTCACACCTCTTTTCCCTCACTGCACACAGACAGGATGTTAAATAGTCACATTACTGACAGAAAGGTGAAACCACTTCCTTACTTACTTGTTCCCCATGACTGCCTCTTGCTTTCGCAGATGGAACTCCACCACGTCCCAGTTGCCACATCTATAAGAACATCTCTTAAACATAATAGTCATAATAGTAAATGATAATCCATTTTGAAAACATGACCACATTATTCCCGAAGCTTCTTGTGTGATATGTTATTATACCTTTTAAAAAAATCCAATTTCAGCTTATACTGTAAATGCTATCATTACTTAGAAAACAGAAGAAATGGTTTCCCACTCCTACCGAAGGGGATGATTAAAATTTCTTCCTTTAGATATGGAGTCTGCAGAGATAAAGATCAAGCTGGAGACACCAGCTCCCAGCAGCTTTCTTTCCTTCTTGTCCTTAGCTTGTGGCCATCGTCATGCCAGTGTGATTGTTGAGAGGAATTCTATAACATGAGAGTCACATCAAATGATTCAAGATTTTATGGATCCTAAAACATTCTGGGGGAATATTCAGAGATAGGATGCACCTGCAAAAGTCTGTTATCATAGTGACTCTCTACCATGTGTGTGCATACTGATATATCAGCATAGAACTTGTGTAATCGTAACCGTACTATCGCCCATAGTGAAGAAACTGTATGTGATATGAAGACTGGAGAGGCAGGGTGAGGATGACAAATCAGGAGGTGATGACTTGACTGTCCTGTCCCAGCCATTCCCTTATCTTTCTCTCTGCAGACATCCTTTTTGAGAGAATAAAATAATCCTGCCATTTACAGGCCTCTACTTGTATGACTCCAGTAGCTGAAGTGTTACAGCCTCACAGACAGAGGTCGCTGTCAACAGCCAGTTAGGTCACCTGACCATGAGTTCCGGTAGGATACGTACGTAGAGGGCGGGTTTCCACAGCAAGGAGAGAAGACTTGATCATTACTGACCTTGCATTTACTGATATATCTATTCTGGTTTTGACATGGGCTTTGGTATTGGTTTGGCTTTAGTTGGTATTATTGGAATGTCTTCTTGTATATTCACCCTTGCTTTGTTTATGACTACATGACTGCTACTAAACCTAGGGTGACCAGGGGTCCCATTTCTCCGGGACAATCTCGTATTTCAGATTAAAACCTAAATCTCATTTAAATCTAGAAAGTTTTTTTTGCAAGATTTACAGATCTGAAAATCAGCACCAAACATAACTTGACCAGGGGAGTCCAAAGATTTGTAATTACTTATGTGTTCATCTTGCCAACCATAAGAGGTGTTGGTGTTAAAACATCAACATGAGGCATCAACTTCCCTTTCAATCTAAATGACAGATTTTCCTCCTAGAATATGGAAGCTTCAGTTAAGGGCTTGCAGTTTGATATCTATTGGGAAGCACTGATATTTCAGGAAATTGGCTTTCTTAGACTGCAGGACGGCTTTGTTCCTCACAGTCATGAATCCTGAAATTCTGATGCCAGAGGGCATTAGCTCATTACATCAAAGAAAGTGCTGATGGATCCCCCATTCCACACTTCCTCTAATAAATGATGGATTACTCATTTCTCAGGAATATCTGCTCTCTACTGCCGTTTAAGAATGTTAAAGAAGTCTGAGGTATATTGCCAGGCATTGCAACACATTTGCCCTGGCACTCACTTGTCAGAACGTTTTGGGATGTAATGCCAGATGCTGTCACTACTGGCAGACCACAGTTAGAGTTCCATTTCTCAGCGCTTTCTCTTTTTTACAGTCCTGCCATATATCAACAAAGCTGTGGTGCTGTGGATGTAAATCTTCACTCAGTGCACGTACCCACTCATTAAATGCTTCCAATACTACAGTTTTTGCAGCAGAAAGCCTATTGTAGGCAGAGTATTGGCCACCTTTCTTGAAGCACCAGTCTGTCAGCGTTACATTACGTAATCATTACGAACAAGCTTCCTCTCCGAAACGGTGTGGCTAATTGCAACTTTGCTTGTGAATCTCCGTCATAAACTGCCCTCAAGTCTGTAAAGTTGATAACCAGCTGAAAAAGTGAGTATACATATTGCTCCCAACCTTGAAACCATTCCAGTTTTTATAAAAAGGATTTTTTAATTACATACCCTAGGTAGTGTTTTAGTTATACATACACAATACAACAATGGTATGCAAAGATAGCAGCCAATTTGTTGAAATGACCATCCTGCTTCTCTCAGTCCAATGACGTGGACCCACTGTGACCAGATATTTATTTGGGTGGTGAACCATGTACCTATTCTCATAATGTACATTACCTTTTCCTGCATAAACTTTTGTCTCTTGTTTAAAACTTTATTATGAGTGGATAGGAATTTTCAATTATCATTGCACTAAAATAGTACACTCATGCACTTCCCTTGGTCTGATAAGCAGTATCAATAAAAGCTTATTATCTCCAGTGTCTACACAGATGGGAAATCACTGCAGGGATGTAAACCCATTCATACAATGGAAGATATTTTAAAGTAAATACTGCAATGCACCCCTCAGTGTTTATCAATATAAAGAGTAATCCTATTTTAAAGTGCCTGTAAGTCCTGAATATAAAGTTCTTTTCTCATGCTTTGAGGGAATTTGACAATATAGGAAGTAGTTTGGGGATTAGTTGATATAAAAGAAAAAGGGATAATTCTGGAAGTTTTTTGGTATGAATTTGGTGTGAGTAAGTGTGTGGTGCATTGGGACAGGCTCTGGATATACTACAACCAGATCCAGAAAAACAGTTACTTAAACAGAATAAATGAATCAAGACAATTTTGGAGGCAATGTTTACAGTGGTGCTTGAAAGTTTGTGAACCTTTTAGAATTTAATATATTTCTGCATAAATATGTCCTAATACATCATCGGATTTTCACAAAAGTCCTAAAAGTAGATACAGAGAACCTAGTTAAACACATGAGACACAAATATTATACTTGGTAATTTATTTATTGAGGAAAATGATCCAATATTACATATTAGTGCGTGGCAAAAGTATGTGAACCTCTAGGATTAGCAGTTAATTTGAAGGTGAAATTAGAGTCAGGTGTTTTCAAGCAATGGGATGACAATCAGGTGTGAGTGGGCACCCTGTTTTATTTAAAGAACAGGAATCTATCAAAGTCTGCCCTTCACAACACATGTTTGTGGAAGTGTATCATGGCATGAACAAAGGAGATTTCTGAGGACCTCAGAAAAAGTTTGCTCTTATAACTAACCTTTTTAGGACCCATGGAGACTTATTTGCACTAAGAATATAGTACTGTAGATGTACAAATAATAAAAAAAAACAATAAACACAGAGATCTTCACTAAACAAGGCTATTGTGACTCTGAATCACTGAAACACTGTACTGAATCGTGAATTATGAATCATGAATTGTCAAGTTTGGCTGAAACGAGTCGTGCGACTCGATTCATACAAGTGTGCTGAGTCTCGAGTAAAATTCCAGTCAAAATGCGTCGAGAACCGAATTTGACGAGTCCCGAGGTGGTCAAGACCTGAGGTATCACTGTATTGTATGTTGAACTCGAAATAATAGTTATTGTTACAGCACAGCATGGTCCTAGGGTTTGCAGAATCCAAACATTTATGTTTAATGGTGGATCAGAAAAGTCACAAGCACCCAAGAGCTCATCTTACTACAAAGAAGCATTAGTGAAGCTTTGGAGTGATTTTTCTAGTAATATTTATAAACACATGAAAATTAACAGTCTTCCATGAAATAAGGACAGCGGTAAAGCAAAGCAATGACCAAAACAGAAATCCAGATTATATTCCAAATTTACTCAAAGAAAAGAATGAAAATCAAAAGCACCTGACTACACTAAAGTTTCCTTACCCAAAGGAAGGCATACACAGGCTGATGCCCACATTTTTTTCGGATAGCTCTAACAGGGGAGAAGTGCTTTTCAATTAAAAGTCAATTCAGACACCTTACCCAAGGGATGGCATAGTCTTTTACATAAGACTGTACACTATTGAGAACCCTGACACATAGACAGATAGAAATACATACTACATACTTTCCATAACAACTACAGTACAGTTACACATACATACGAGGATTTGATCAGCTGCCCCACCAGAGAAGATAAAACACTTGATCACTGCTACCACACCATCAAGCATGCATGTCTGCCTCGCTTGGTAACTCTGATCACCATCATCCGCCTCATTCCTTCAGATATTAAAAAGTTTAACACCACAAAGCCTGAGGTGAAATCAGTGAGAGTGTGGACTGCTGATGCCATACAGGACTTGAGGGAATGTCTGGACTCAACTAACTGGGATGCCTTGAAGGCTTGTCAGCAAACAGAAGGTGAGAAAAGCTTTGGGGCCAGACAGAGTTTCTCCATCCACCCAACTAGCACTGAACTTCACCACTTCTCTTTTCATATGTGCTTTAATGAGGGTGTTCTAAACCAGTCAGAACCCAATGCACAAACAGTTGCCAGACTCAGATATTCGTACAGAGGTGCAGTTTATTGATAAATAATCACAGGCAGGTGAACGGCAGTGGTAACAGGGTAGCAAGACCAGGACTGGGCATAGATGCCAGGAACAGGAATAGGGGCCAGCCTTGGGACTGAGGAACTGATCAGTGAGCTGAGAAACCAGTATGGGAGCCAAAAAATCCCAGGGACCTGAAGTGGAGATTTTGTGACCAGGCGCCAGACCAAGTTGTAGACAAGGCTGTAGGCCAAGCATGTAGGTGTGAGGCCAGGCGATAAGGCATTAGATTAGGAGTGAAGGCTTGAGACCCAGACCAGGCATGGAAGATTGAGGACAGAGGACAGAGGAAAAAACAAAAACTAGGGAGATGCTGCATATAATCAGGCTAAGTAAACCAATGAACTGGCAAACAGTGAGACGAAAAGCAGTGCTTAAACAGACAGAGGTAATGGGAAGAAAATCGAAGCAGGTGTGCAAATTAACAGGGAGATAGATCGATTGGCTGGAAAAGCAGCAAGAAAATTAACCAACAGTCCCAGTCTATTGCTGCAAGATGGAGACAGACCAGGACTAGAAAAAAAAACATGAGAGAAAAGAGACAGAGAGAAAAGTAATAGGGAAATAAAACGGAGAGAACAAAGAACCAAACAGACAGAACCCCAACAGTTCTGGTTCCCAAGATAAACAAACATTAATTGAATAAATGACTATGGGCCGTTAACCCTGACCAGTATAAAGGTCTTTGTGCATCTGGTTTTGCCCCACCTGAGTCCCATTACAAATTCTGCTGGATCCCCTGCAGTCGGTGTACAGAGCTTACAGGTCTATCAATGATGCAGTCAACTTGGAACTTGGTTCCCAGTACTTCTTTCATGCTTCAGCATCTTGATAGTCCTGGAACCTACACTAGAGTTGTGTATGTAGGCTTCAGCTCAGCATTCAACACCACAGTGCCAATGATGTTACATATTTAGGAAAGGACACTAGGCATCCCAAAGGAGAAAGACTGTCTGAGAACCACGTCACAAAACATCTGAAATCATTTGGACATGGGCAGAACTGGGACCACAATCTCTTCACATCCATGTCACTGGTTAACAGACTGCTGAAATGTTTAAAATACAACATGAAGACAAAGATGTGTAACATACATGGCAAAATAAAATGTTTCTGATTCTGATTCTCCTGCAGATCTTCAAATAACAAAAAGTATGCACTGAACAAAGGTGTCAAAACTGCCAAACATAAATACAGAGAAAAACTGGAGCAGCAGTTCTCCTCTAATGACTGTTCTTCTACCTGGAAAAGACCTCGAAACATAAACTACAAGCCTAAAACTCCTAATGTAGCATCAGACCCAATGCTGCAAAGCCAGATCAACTTTTATTCAAGATTTGAAAGACAAAGGCTATCTCCCCCTCACCCCAGTCTAGCTACAGTCTGTCTGCTACACACTGTCTGCAGCCTCTTCACACCTCACCTCCAATTCAGATATGTTTACACTAACATTTATATTTGCTACTCAGTTCCCTTAGCTGTGTATACATTAGCCGGAGAAAAAATTAGTTACCTTACGTGTTGTAGGTGGTACTAACTTCAGGCTCCTGCAGATGGCAATGCACGAGCTATAAATATCTGCAGGGTGTAAGATGTGATCTATAGATTGAGAAGAGGTGGTACAGTGCAGTGAATGTCTCATTCAATGTGTGGAAAGTGGCTGCAAAGAAGATGTTCAAAGCAGATGTGCCAAACACTCATTAAACTCATCAGTTCATGATACATTTCCCCATTGTAAATCACACACCTGTACAATACATCTCCATTAATGCATATAACACCTTCTACAGTGTGGATTTTCTTGGGGTCTGGAATGGATTTATTCAACTGATATTATTCCTTATGGGAAAAATTTGCTCATTACTCGTTTTCGGTACTCAACAAGCCTTCTGGAATGAATTTATGACAAAAAACCTGAGGTACCACTGTACCACTACTCAGCATCAAATGGAACTAAATGGAACAGCACTAAATGTAACCATGTAGTGATGTCATTTTAGAGAACGTTTACCTAATGACTTTTTTATCCATGTCTGTAACTACTACACCTTAAACCATTTTGCCTAATACAGTATTACAATATTAATGCCATGACATTTTATAAGACATTATGTATGGCTAATGGTGTCACAAATGTACATCATACTGAGGTCAGGTTGTGACGATGGTGTCTTTAATTAGTGTTAAACTGAACAGGCCATGTTAGAGACATAATTTTCATCGATTCATTCTTATTCAAGACACAGGCAAGCTAAACCCCCATTTAGGTTAACACACACACACACACACACACACACACACACACACACACACACACACATACACACACACGTTTGTCTTTCTATCATTGCTAGCTAATTAATTCTACACCTCCACACTCACCTATCACAGTAACCTCATTGTGTTCCTCACAACGACATATAAACTTCACACACACACAAACACACACATGTTGGTCTTTCTATCATGTGTCAAGGTGATCCTAATAAGTCCAACAATGATTCCTGATAATTATGTGGGTGGAGAGAAGAGACTGAAATTGCAATGATCACACCAGCAAATGTAAAGATGTTACGTGAGAACATCTGTCCATGTATTTTTAGACAGAGATGCAGAGGGAGGTTATTTTTCTTACATAGAGATATACAGTCTATTGGTATGTTTATTCAAATTACAAGCTTTTTTGATTTCCTGACGACACATCTGGATAATTACAAAAGGTACCCAAATGTCATGCCAAATTGTATGTTTCATTTCATTTCCAATATATTTTTATGACCAGGGGTGCCCAGACTTTTGCATAAGACTGTACTTGCTGGTAATGTAATAGTTTGGTCATGGTAAACCATCCAAGAAATAGGTAAATAATAAGCAAGACAAATAATAAACATGTTCTAGTTCATGGCTAAGGGAGGTGGTTAAAATATTTTGTAGGTACTCTATTTATTTGAAATCAACCATGTTTTGTGCTTTGCTACTCATAGGGATTTTTCTTAAGAAATGCTGGAAAGTTTGAAAAGAGTATATGATAACAAAGCTTTTAAAGTAAGTTGTACTTCACGTTTTACATATCAAAAGCTGGGGAAAAAAACTTATTTTTTCCAAAAGTGTACCATTAGAATAAAACAAAATGACCATTTTCTAGTTCAAACAAACAAACAAACATAAACATAAATATACTGATTTTACTAAGGCGCTTGAGTAGTAAAACAATAAAATATGCTAGCCCATTATCACAGTGACCTGAGTTCAAGTCCCAGTGGTGCCTTCTGGATGTTCCCGGCTTCAAACAGACACAATTGTGCTGTGCCTGTGGGAGAGGAGGTCATACAGGAGATCATTCCCCACTGCTATAGCAGTGTTAAAACATGGAAAAAAATCTAATAAATTAACTAATTACATAAATTTGATTCAGTATGTTTTCAGAGTTATAAAGTGTTAGAGGCAAAACAGATTAATGTAGGGCAACACACAGACACACACACACACAACACAATTTCACTTAAAATGAAATAGAACCTTTATACTGGCTTTTTACTTGAAACTTATTATTTATTCACAACTCAAGCGATAATGTATGCAGTGGTACCTCGGTTCTCGACCACCTCGGACCTTGTCGAATTTGGTTCTCGGTGAATTTTGACTAAACAAATTGGTCTCGGTTCTCGTTGTTTGCTCGGTACATGGTGCACTAGCTTAAGCTTGTATGAATCGAGCACAATTCATGATTCATGAGTCACAATTCGGTACATAGTGATTCAGGTTCACAATAGCCCTCTGAGAAGACCTCTACAGTACATCTACAGTAATGTATTCTTAGTGCAAATAAGTCTCCATGGGTCCTAAAAAGGTTAGTTTATATGAGCCAAGCTGAAAGCAAAACAAGAATTGAGCACCCAGAGTTCATCAATAGAGTAAGTGTTGATTTTACATTTCACTTTCAATCCATTACTCACTAAATTACATGTGATTTTTTGAACACTATATTATAAAATAAGCTTTGTGTTAATGATTTTGGCCATCTGCAGGTTAATGTAAGTGTTTTAAACATTCACTTATTTATCATTACTTATAGTATTCTTTCCATATCTCCACTATGATACAGTACAAACCACTCTACCAAACACTCATTAAACTCATCAGTTCATGAGACATTTAACTTATGATGGATTTGGAACTTACCCCCATCATAAATCAGGGAGCACCTGTATTATACAACTCTGTTAATGCCTTATACAGTGTGGATTTTTTGGGGGTCTGGAATGGATTCATTCAACTGACATTATTATTTATGGGACAATTTAGCTTGGAAGCCTCGACAAGCCTTCTGGAATGAATTAATGACGAGAACCGAAGTACCACTGTACCTTAAATTGTTATGACTCTGAGAATAAGGCTATAGATTTATGTCACAAAACCATGTTTGCTTCTGTTTTGAAGCCTGTAGTGAGAATTAATTATATGCCAGCTAATTAATTACACAATTACAAGGTATTTGGTGTCTTTGCCTTGGCACATTGCTTATGTATTATGATTTTAACTCACATTGTTAAACTGATGTAAGTATGGTATGAACATGCTAAAGGCTTGATTGTAAATGCATGGAAAGTGAAATACCTTATATCAGTCAAACTGCAAGCTGTGCAGAATCCATATTAATTGGACATTTAATTGGTTATGAAAAGCTAAGCCAGTCTTTTTCTACACTGGTAAATATTTACAACAGCAAATTTCAGATAATCGAGTTACAGAGATTATGTATGTTAAAAATAAGAAGTGGGAGTAAGTACAAGCTGAATGAAGCCATGTTAACCTTACCAAATGATTTATTGCTAATGTATAAATAACTGAAACTTGCCTTTAATGAGGTTCAGAAATCACAAAGACAAGTGGAATACCTACCCTGCTTTATGTAAACAATAATCAAACAAAAAAAAGACCAGAATATGTTGTAATTTGGGCTGGTCAACCATCTTTACCAGCAAGACCACATGAGTTTGCCTGCTAAACCATCACCAGACCAGCACTAACCAGCACAAACTTGGGCCGACATGGAACATAAAACTCATATGATTTTGCTAATTGACCTGCATATCAGCATCCAAAACAGAACATATGCTGGTCTTTGCTGTTTTTAGCAGACACAATGTAGAGAAGGAGATGCTTCAATAAAACATTTCATAAGTAATGATTCTGATGTAGACTTTAAATGTTATATGAAAGAAAAAGAACTAGCATGTATAAGATTAGCTAGTTTCTTATACGGGGTATCCAATTCTCTTAGAAAAGCCCAGTAAAATACAAGCCTCTACACAATAGTAGTCAGTACCTGTTTGAAACTAGCTTCTGTTATTAAATATGACAGAGGCTGATTTAAAGTCATGCTAGCTTATATGATGGAGTGATGGATCTGTCTCCTTGTATTACACTCAGATGAAAGGCCTTGAATTTGTACTTCAGAGCTCTCTGTTTGACTGCTGGATGGACACACACACACACACACACACCTACACACACCCACACACACACACACACACACACACACACACACATAATTAGGCTAATGCTAATGAACGAAGGAAGCAAGTAGGAATCAAACCAGATGATTATACCAATACATTTTGCATGTAGTCTTATGAAAAAGTTTGGGCATCATTAGACGAGTTACCCCTTTTTTAAGAGAACAAAATTGACAAAATTAAGTTTAAAATGTTATGTAAATATTAAGCAATATATTTTAAATCAGAAAAAGGATGTGCAAAGTTTAAGCCCTTATCCAGATGGTTTGCTAGAGAAATGGACTTATTTCATTAAAATTCACGTGTATAATGTATGCACACACATGTAATTTAACCATATGTGCCAATACTTCTGTACGAGACTGTGGTGGCCTAGTGGTTAAGGTACACAACTATAGACCAGAAGGTCCAGGGTTCAAATCCCACCTCAGCCAAGCTGCCACTGTTGGGTTCTTGAGCAAGGTCCTTAACCCACAATTGCTTGGATTGTAAGACTGTATCAATTGTAAATCACTCTGGATAAGAGTGTCTGCTAAATTACATAAATGTAATGAGAGACCACACCTGAACAAGACTTTAGACCAGTTTCACTTTGGAACTGCTTGATAAGAAGGCATTGTCCTGAAAAGCCACATGTGAATGTGAATGTCCTTGAGTGGTCCAGCCAGAGCCCTGACTTAAACCCAATTGAACATCTCTGGAGAGATGTGGAAATGGCTGTCCACCACCGGTCACCATCTAACCTTGAGACGATCTGTAGAGAAGAACGGCAGAAAATCCCCAGATCCAGGTGTGCAAACCTTGTGGCATCAATCCCAAGAAGACTGGAGGCTGTAATCACTGCCAAAAGGTGCTTCAGCTAAGTACAGTAAAGAGTCTGAATACTTATGTCAATGCAATATTTTTTCATTTTCAATAAATTTGCTAACATTTCTAAAATTCTGTTTTCACTTTGTCATGGGGTATTGAGTGCAGAATGATGGGGAAAAACTTTTTCAACATAAAATGTGAAAAAGCGAGGGATCCAAAGGCATTGTATATCAAAAAACCCTGCTCGTGTACGTGTGTAACAAATCATACAAAACACTGTACAGCTTGCAGAAAATATCAAGTTCTGTGTGTCTATTGTTCTCCTATGCGAACAGGCTCCTAGTGCCAAAAGCTCCTCCATAAATAAGCAGTCATATTCTCAAAGCACCATTAATTGCAGTGTGGATTCAGTTTGTTCAGTTTATTGGTGTTTTACTGGAACTACACCATTGAGGTTGTCACAAACATAATGGCTCATTTCCAATAACAAAGCTGCATGGAGTGATCCATTAAAGACTCACAGATCAATGGAATTGTACAGTGACAGAACCCACTAGTGCAGCAAAAGAATATGGCAAAACCAAAACAGACTGCAGCTTGTATTGATGTTATTAATGCGAAGGTTATCATGTGGAGTGATTTAGATGTAATTAAGAAGAACCAGAACCACCATTCTAGGGAATCATATCAGAGAATGGTCCGATCAAATGTACATTATTTTGTGATGGAGTGAAACATATTCATTTAACCATTTAGCAGATGAAATCCTGAAATTCTCTTTAATTCTTTGTTGAGCCTGATCTGAGTTGATAAACGTTTAGTAATGAACAGTGGCATGCAGAGCTGGGATTTTGTCAACTTTGATATTAGTCCAGCAACTTAATCATAAAACAACCCTTATCCCCATGGCCCCTATTCCTGAAATACTATTCTGGGAATGTAGTTGCTAATTTGTATTCCCTTTCCTTGTACATGGACTCCAGGGAACCATTTAGAAGCAAAGCCTGTGGGCATTTTGTACCCAAACAACCTCCCAGTGTTGTCCCACCAGATATGTTCTCGACTTATGACCAATTAGCATTAACAACCCAGTATTCTGCAGAAGTAATACAAATCGAGTGTATTTCAATTTATATTATATACAGTTTGTCAGCACTCAACCCTATTTTTCAAAGGAAAGGCACCATCACAGGACCAGATGCTAAACAGATGATGGTGAATCATTCTTAACAGTGGCGGATGTTAACAGAGATGGTTGTGTGTGGTTCTGGTATGAGTGCATCCATAAACCAGGGGTTTTAAACACAGTACACGCTAACTGTACATATTTTAGGTAACTGGATGCACTGGCCCAGGGTAGCACTTACATTTACATCATGATAGTGACGCAAGGAGCAGAGTTTGACCAGCAGTTTCTAACCCAGTTACAAACTGTACCATCAAGGTAGGTGTCTAAAAAGTGGATAGTAAGTGTTCACTGTGTTTAAAAGCCACTTTGAAGCACTTAGAGCTACACAACATATTGATGTGTTACGATATGTTCAACACCATCCAAATCTGCTTAGTTCTTCTCCACTGAAGAATGAGATGGGGGGCTGACAGATTGTTCATAGTATCAGATGGATTACAGTCCCAAATTGCATACCTACATACAAATCATCTAGTAGATGACACAAATCAAATGGCCAGCACATAGAAAAGTGTTCCAAATGTTCTGCAAAGAGTATTTTTGTTTTTTATTTACAGTCCAAATGCTGTACATTTTTTGACACATCCGTCCTTAAAAATTCATGTTGGAAGGGAAATTAATTACATATTGTTGTATAAACTAACATACATCCCATACAGGGAATAGTACAGTTTAATATATTCCAGTATTATCCATTATGTATATATCTCTGTAACCTACCTCACACTAGAGTGTTAGAAATTTGGCAAGATGATTTGGGAGACTGTTCTTTCAGATTGTCATATGCTTATAGTGTGTAGAAAATCAACAAACAGCAATATTGGCTTATCAGACTGCTACATTGATCTTCTGTCTCTGGATCTCAGTTTGACGAGCAATGGCTTGGATGAAGGATATTACCTTGAGTGAAATGCTTCATAAAACAAATGGTAGGGAGTAAGGCAAGTAATAAGTAGTGATAACTCCGATCAGCTATGCACACTGGATTATGCCTGGTTGTCAAGAGCTATATCAACTGAATTGTCAAACTTAAAACAATGATCAGAGTAATTAAATAACACTGAATTTAAAATAATAGTAATAGTAATAATAAGAGAAAATAAGGAAAATAAGGCCTATACTGTTTATGGATTGCTGGTGATTTGCTGATTTGTTGTTTTAAAGCTGGATGTGATTAGCTAGTTTCCATATTAAAGTCATGGGCGAATTGTCTTTGTAATTGAAAGCACATATTTTCTCTCAAGAGGTATAAAATGTAGTCAGTATGAAGTATGCCAGACTACCAGAACTGTTGAATACCAAACCCAACTGTATTAAGCAGAACTGAAGCAGTAAACAAACAAAAAGTTCTTGAATCAAAGCACCACCCTAAATACCATAAACTTTCATGCTGCTCCAACTACTACAAACTGCTCCAGAAGATTATGGTGCTGGAGACCAATATAGTATTTGCACTAAAAAAGGACAGAGAACTTGTTGACTCTTCTCTCAGCCATTGCTCATAGTTGCGTAGCATAGCACAGCCGTCAGCTCCAAACAAGTCAGCCAGAACAACTGAGCCCCAGAATCATGTGGGACTGAATAAAGGCACTGAAAGAAGTCACACACAAGGTGTCAGACCCAAATCTAAATGGAATACAGAACACAACTCTTTATATATGGCTGTGGTAGGTCCCACAACTCTGGACTATGCAACAGTAGCATGAACGGATCATGGTAAAGCTAAGGCTAATGCTACATCTAGAAAATTCCTGAGAGTGGATATCTCCATAATAAGAGAAGTTGGGGTAAACACAAACACAGCCAGTCCTTTAGCACAACACAGAAGACACACAAAATCTCACAGACAAAGCAGAGATAGAGACAGAGATGCACTGGTCCTTTAAAGCAGTGGTTCTCGGTTGAAACCTTGGCCAGCAACACTCTGATTATCAGAGACTACCATAATGTTAGTTACCACTAAGGTCGCTGTTGCGCAATCTATCCCCATTGCCACTATTTCAGACATTAAAGACAATCATCCTAATATTGTAGCTGACCATCAGATTATTTTGCATGTCAGACCATAGGATATTAGTAAGGAACAATCAGAGCTTTTAAAGAGGGGCTTTTTAGAACTTTTTGAAGCACTCAAAGGATTAAATTTGCAAATATTAATCAGCGGGACACTTCTATCTTGGTGAATGAGTCTGAGAGGTCAAATTGATGGAGATTCAGAACTGTTTAATGCTGCAAATTTGACAATCTTAAAATTGACGAAGATTTAGAACGTTTTAATGCTGTAAATCTGCTCTAGTACTAATACTATTGGTAGTACTAATAGTGCAATATCAGAAATGGCCAGTAGGGGGAGTAGGGAGTGATAAGGGGAGCAACCAACACTCACTCAATCATTAGACGAGCGCAATGTGGAAAGTGTGTTTGAAGCCTTCTCTGCTTGCATATGTTGTTTTTCAGGTGAGAATATTGTATAAAAGTTATTTTCTGTGTATTTTTCAGTTTAATATAACTTCATATTTTATATGAAAGTACATGTCTGTTGAAAACGTTGGAGTTCTATAGTGTAAATTCCCCATTTACTTAAAACCGTGTACACCTGTTAACCAAGTCAGTTAGTTAATGGTGCTGTAGTGGCCATTTTGGAAAAAGCACGTGGTCAGGCTACACTTTGTTCCTCTAAGTACTGATATTGTGGGTTTATGTTTTTTTTGGCTCAAAATACTCAAATGAATACATGATGATGAGTTAAGTTGAGATTTGTGATAAATGTATGTTAATGTATGATAGTATGAGACTGGCTGTTCCCTGGGCTTTTGATAGATTTATTATACAATATGTATAAAAAACAGATAGGTGGTACATTTCTGTTTGTTACTAGTGTAAGTGAGTCATTAAATGAGTGCTGCGGAGATGGTGTGTTGCAAACCTTCTCTGCTTACTTTTCAGGGCTTTTACAACTTCTGTCTCTGAATAAATGGCTCCACATGTCCTGTGTTCTACAAGAACTTCATTATATAGAATATTTCAAACGATTTTTGGGGTTAGAAAGTGTTTCTACAACCACATAGCATTCACCTAAACAGGTCTGGTGTGCGAATGTTAAAAGGTCATCTTTGTTTTTCTCTTCACCATCCATTGGTGTCCTGTCGCACAGCCTTAACATAAAGACATGGTCAACATGTCACCTCATCCACTGGTGGAGGGAGAGCTGTACAGCTTCATGTTTAGTCATCCTCTAAAAACATGCTGTCGCGTTCCCAGGATGAAAGCCTCCAGTCTCAAGCAACACCACAACTGTTTATATCGCTCCACTTCTCCACTTTTTTGGGATTTTCCGAGAAAATGAAGGACTTAGTATGTGGACTAGGTTGCTCTCTCAGTTGAATGCTGCCAGCCCACAGTTGGCACTGAAAAAGCATTGGACACCCCCTCACTCAAAACCCTGCCTGCCCAAATGGGCTGGCTTGTACGCTAGCTATAGCTTTGACCTCTTTGCCTTTAAGTTTTGTCAAATTCTGCATATTCAGCTGGGTGATTCTGTTTAAAATGTCATATTAAATTCATTCTGGAGTTGTTCTTCCATGGTTTATTTTCCCTCTGTCTGTATTGCAAACAGCACGCTGGTGCATAGCTTCCACACAGAAGACATGGCTGTGTCCGAAATAAATCCATACTTCCTCATTAGTATTGCACTATATACAGAGAGATTATTTAGTTGTCTAAGTAGTACGCAAAACACAACTGAAATTTAAAGCATGTAAACACGCTGGTGAGCTGAGCCATGTTTAACACTCAGCTTTCCGAGTTTAAATGTGACTGGAACAGAATCGGGTGAACGAGACTGATCACCAATTATGGCCGATCACACGATCTCTGGCCGATTCCGGGCTCTGGCTGGTTACTATTTTTTTCAGTGTTCCTAGAGTTGACGAGAGGGGTGGGCATAGCCTGTCTGTATCGTAGCATGTATCGTTGCAAATAAGTATCTGTCTGTGAATTCTCCCATTTGAATATCTTGCCATTAACCTTAAGGGCACCTAGGTTGTACTTATGTTGGTTATCCGTCATCCCCAGACTTCATACAGGTTTTCCTGATGAGTTTGGTGAGCTTTTATCATAGATTTTAACAGAATTTGTCCATGGGCTTTTCAGTGCCCTCGGCTCCTGTTATTAAGTGGTTAGCATGGTCACCTAACAGCTCCAGTGTCCCCAGGTCAATCATTTGGACTCCATCTATGGGGAGTTTCTATGTCCTCTCTGTATCTGTGTGGGTTTACTCTGGGTGCATGTCCAAAGACATGCATTAGCTTAATTGATCATGTTAAACTGAACCTGTATAAGTTTGTATGTCTAGTTTCAGCTTGTGTTATGAGTAGCCATTGGTGCCGAAAGCAACGTTAAATAATGAACAAATAAGCAAATGATATTAAGAGCTTTTCATCTGGTTCAGCATGTATGAATCTACTCAAACATGGTCATACTTTAGATATGGTTATATCACATGGGCTGAACATCAACATGTCCTCTGTCCTATATAAATAAAACAGATTTGACTTGACAGTAACTGGGATTAGACCTAGGTCTGGATAGATTCTAGTGCAAGAGGATTTAACTAGTTGAATATGTTCTTCTTTATATAATGTAGTTCAGCAAATCACACTGATACTCCTTTATATTTGACAACTATAAGTTTTTGGCTAAATCCCACAAATTGCTGTACCTGGCACATGGTGGCCAGTGGTGGGCCTGTGGCAAGCCTTTGGACTATTAATCTGCAGATTGTGAGTTGAAATCTCATAACTGATGTTGAGCTCTTGAACTCAGCTTAACAGTAACGTGCTCCGAATAAGGGCATCTGCTAAATGCTATAAATGTAGGTCCTTGAACAAAACTAGAATGTAGAGAGCATATGTAGTGAATAGGAAGTCACTTCAGTACAAGGATACAGAATGCCTGAAGAATACACACAGCATCAGTTATATGAAGTTAAACAGTTCCATCTTTTACAAGTGCACACATTTTCACAAGTGTACACCCACCAGGCAGCAGAGCTTTCTGGTGATAAAGATTTTACCTCGGTATGAAATAAAAAAGTTTGCTATACACGAATAAAAGCCCCTGGCTGGATGGTAATAAGGCTCTTTGCTGAAATATTGAATATAACTCTGGTAAATTTAAATCAAGGCCTTCTGGCTCTAAAACAGAACTACTTACTTTTCTAATTTGAAAACTACTTGTGACTTTGCAGGTGAACGACTAACAGACTCACACAGAAAATTCCATGTTGATTTGTGTGTTATATTTTAATGGAATCATCTAAACAATGACTTGTGCGATCAAAGTTCTATGCCATGAAGAGCACAAGCTGAAAAATCAGTGCTATTTTAAGGTGATGATGGAACGGCTTCAATAAAAATATGCAGCTCCTTGTATATCAATTGTTTTGGTGTATTGAGTAAATCATTCAAAAAATTAGATCAGCTCCTGTGTTTTGGTCAATATTGGGCTGAAATGCTGGAAGTAAAATGTTAGTTCAGGTCTATTATTTTTCAGAGTGTTCATGATGTATTCATTCATCATTAGTAGTAACTGTATCCTGGTCAGTGTTGTAGTGAGTTTGGGGACCATGTTGGGAACATCAGGCACAAGGTGGGCATACAAGGTGCCAGTCCATTGCAAGTTGCCATGCCTCTGTCTTTATCTTTCCTGTTTTGTCCCTTGTCTTTCTTGATAGGCTCATATCTCTTCATCCTGTATTCTCCTAGCATATATATGGTGCAGTGCATGTCTCTGTATGAGTATCCCCTTGTGAGGTTTTGCTTCATCACTTTGTGTAAGCATTGTGTGAAGTCCTAGCTTTGTTGTATGTTTGATATTCTATCTCTACGTTGTCTATTATTGCTCTAGTTAAATTGTTGTCTTTGTTAGGCTCTAGACCATTTGACCTACTTGGCCTAGATAGCCTTTTGTCTTGTTAGTCGAGCCGTGACAGCTGAAACACGATTCATAATTCACGATTCAGTACTTAGTGATTCAGGTTCACAGTAGCCTTGCTTAGAGAAGATGTCCGCTGTGTTTATTGTGTTTTTCCATTATTTTTACATCTACAGTACAGTAGTGCGAATACTTTTCCATGGGTCCTAGAAAGGTTAGTTTATAAGAGCCAACCGAAAGCAAAACAGGAATTGAATACTCCAGAACACAGGCTGCAGTTGTACTGGCGTCCCAAGTTCACCAATATAGTAAGTGTTTTGCTTTTACTTCTCACTTGTAATCCATTACATTACACTTTACACATCCATTACAACACTATATTACATGAGATTGTTGAACATTTCAATATAAAATAAGTGTTGTGCTAATGGCCGACGGAAGGTTAATGTAAGCATTTTAAACATTAACTGACTTACTTAAGGCTGAATCTCCATTTACATGTGCCATAATGTAACTGCAGATATTTAAGGTGAACTGGAAAATGCACTCGTTAAACTCCCCAGTTCATGAAACATTTGGGACTGTGGTAGCCTAGTGGTTAAAGTACTGGACTATGGATTAGAAGGTCCAGGGTTCAAACCCCACCTCTGCCAAGCTGCCACTGTTGGGCCCTTAACCCACAATTGCTTGGATTGTAAGATTGTATCAACTGTAAGTCGCTTTGGATAAGGGCGTCTGCTAAATGCTGTAAATGTAAATTTAATGTATGTTGGATTTGTCAAAACATATAATTGACATTATTCCTTATGGGAAAAATTTTCTTGGTACTCCTCGTTCCATTTGAGCCTTGAGGACCAAGGTACCACTACACTTTTAAAGTAAACATTCCACAATGTTTTACCTCTCATTAAGCCCTTGCACCCAAACCTTATCTCTGAATCCTGCTTGCTTGACATAAGCATGGCCCAGGCTCTCCTTACACTCCTTCAATCTTTTATGTTCAGACCTACGGCCAATATAAAATCAACTGAACTGATTGAATGTTTTTGAGTTGGATGGAAATTAAAAATTAATACTTAAAAAATATATCAGATATCACTGATTTTTGCCTTATCATTTGTAAGGCGATTAACAGAATTGTTTTACCAATGTTTTCCTGTGTCACTGCCCTAATCAGCATATACATTATGTAGCACATTTTGAGAAACAATGCACAGCCAAAGTGCACTCAAAAGAAAGGGTTGTTTCAGGCAGTTTCTCTCTTGCTCTGCTTTGCCAGCATTTTCCTGACACTGCATATTTATTGTTCACCTGAGGGTGTTTGTCATGTCCTGAAGGCTTCACAGCTTTCAGCAACTCAGGCAGTTAGTGCTGCTAAAAGTCATTTTCTGGGGTTTAATGTTTGCTCTTGGTTCACATAAAATAGATTGAAATGTGCGGAAATAGTTATGTTTCCATAGAGAACCTTAACTACGAATCATTTACATCTCAAATGCTTGCGTCTGAATTTCTCCTCCATTAAGTATATCACCATGTCATTAAAGATATGCAGTGCAGAAGCTGATTTAGTGTCCCTTTGTTGATGGGTCCACATGAAATAAGATGTAGTTTAATGACACCATAAGAGTTTAATAGGTCTTGATAAATAGTAGCACATTGCTCCAAATGCATGCTATGATTTATCCTGTAATGGCATATGAGGGATATTAAGAAGAGGCTACAGAATACATTTTAAAAATTTATTCTGATTTATTCTGGAGTGATGGAAAGCTAAAAATAATAATGTTCTGCAAGATTTTTTTTAAAATAAGTGGTTAAACTAGCATCAATTAATTCAGATGAATTTATTTTTATTTGTTCAGACTTCTGAGTTATACTTGCACTTTCTTGGCTACTGTTTGAAACACAGCTATTTAATCATGATGTAATGGGTGTTTGTTGTAGCATTCTCTGTGTCTGTGTGTGTGTATTTGTGTGTGTACATATGTAATTAATGACTTTTTATATATGTAATGTGTGTATGTACATGCATAAATGATGTTTGTATGTGTATAAATATGAGGCAGTTTAGACCATTATTCAAACTTGCCTCTCGCACACAGTCATACTGTCACACTCGCCATCAAACCTTTCTCACACACTGTCATGCTCTCTCACACTCGCCATCAAACCTCTCGCGCACACTGTCATACTCTCTCACACTCACCAACAAACTCTTAAGCATTCTTGATAATGAATGTAAGAGTTTCATGGTCATGTTTTCTGATTGGCCTAGAGAGTTGTCGTTTTAATTAGCAGTTTGATTCGCTTACAGTCAATTATGCCCCGCCCCCTCCATGTATGGTTATTTTCCTAACAAGTGGAAATCCCTATAGCTTTCTTTAAATGGAACCAAGAGCTCAGACACAGATTAGTAAGGCTATTGACCTTCTAACAAACATTACAATAATTATAATAATGACATAAACACTATGGCGACAGTGGCAACAACCAGCAGCCAATGCAACTATTGATGAGGAGATGCATCGTCGAAGTAGCGTTTGGGAGAAAGCTGTTCGTGCTTTCAATCCAGAGATTGAAAATGTAAAATTAATTAGTTTTACAGCTTAATAAACATAGCTCTTTCACACTCAGTATCAAACTCTCTTACATTCATTCTCAAGAATGCCTAAGAGTTTGATGGTGAGTTTGAATAATGGCCTAAACGGCCTCTCGTATACATACTCGTGTGTATGTATGTATGTATGTATATATTTTCTGTAATCAGAGACTCAATAGATTAATTAAAATGGATGCGCTTGTCTATGTTTTGAAGTATAACACCTTTATTTTGGAGTAAATCTACAGAGCTTGTGACACAAGTATATAATGAGCTCTGTACAAAATTCATATTCACTTCATAGTCATTTTGTGCCTGGGTGGTGTAGCATCCTTTTAGGATTTTTCATTCTACCCTTGGGTCCCATCTTGACACTTTATGAGGGCTTTCCATGGGGTATTAAAAGGCATTTAAAGTCATTAAATGGATTTTGTGGAAAATTATGGCCTTAAAAAGCATTAATTCTAACACGCGTAAAAAATTTTAAATAGACCTGGTGGAGTAAAACGTGAGAGTGGAGAAATTCGTGAAGGAGTAAACGACGAGAGCTAAATGCAAATTCTAGCAAAAGGTTGGAAGACGAAGAACTGAAAACATGGTTGCAGCCCATTAGTGGTCAGCATGGAGAAGGATTTTGCAGTATTTGTAAAATAGTATTCAAACTATGTGAAATGGGTATCAATGCTGTTAAATCTGATAGCCACGGATCAGCTGGAAAAAGCAGACAGCAATTAACTGTCAAATTATTTGTTGTGTGGTGACCACCACTACCGAAGGAAAATCGGCTGCAGAATTTCCCTTGTTGCTAGGGTACGGATAAACAAAGCTGGGCAGCTCAGCTCCTAAGTGTTACAGTAATACAGCACCATACAAGCAATACAAAAGGCTCAGTTATGTGATTCAATATTATTTTAACACTTGGAAATAAACTATGTTAATATGTTTGCGGAGGCTCTCGAGTCTTAAAGAAGTCTGATTCCTAGTTACTGATGGTAAAGTGGAGTTGCAAGTCTTTTTTTTAATATTGTATAGTCAAGTCATCAAATTTGTTACTCGAGTTCAAGTCATGTGACTCAAGTCCACCTCTGCAATTACTTGGAATTTCTTGAAATGATCTCTGTTGGTTGAACAAGTAACAGTGGTCTTGACTTCCCTCAATTTGTACACAGTCTGTCTGTCTGACTGTGGTTTGGTTGTGTCCAAACATGGTTTGGTAGTTGTTTCTAGCCTTATGAGCATCAACAACTCTCTGAGATCCATGGATAGATATTTTGCCCATGCCTTGATACGCTTCTACAAACATGAATTGTGAAGATCAGACTTGTATAGGTCCATTAAATGAGTCGACAAGGTGTCCACTCAAACCTGAATGTCATCCCATTGATTGAAAACACCTGACTCCATACTCCATACCTGGTTCCATACTTTGCCACTCACAATTATGTAACGCTGGATAACTTTCAAGTATAATATTTGTTTCTCTTGTCTAATCTTTCTCTTTTTGGACTGTGAAAAAATGACGTTTTAGATCATATATTCACAGAAACATGGAGAATTCTAAAGGTTCACAAACCTTTAATCACCACTGTTGATCACAAATTATATTTTACTGTGATTACACACATCTACCTACAGCAGGTAAGTATTTTTTTTTTTTGCTCAGAGACCAGAGGAGGACATGCTGGCTAAGGGGAGGGTATTCTAAGGACAAATGGATACGACAGCATGAACTGTGGTTTATGTACTTTATGTGAAATTTTAAATGGATCTGCCTTTATGACTTCAAATGTAGTTAAATCTTTTATTTACATTTTAAAGCACGGCTCATTTAGATCCTTAATGCTCAATGCAGAGCTTTGTGGTAATTATATGGCCTTCTGGCTGCCTAAATAATAAACTGCCCAAATGTCATCTGAAGTGCTGGATGTACAGCTTCGTAGTTTAATTATATCCACCAATAGATTATATTAGCTAATCAAAGCACAAACTGTCTTACACTTTTTGAACGAGGGGAGTGCACAGATCACAATGGCTCCCATTTTCTTTTTTCACACCAGCCTGCTCCCCAAGGAGGAACCCAAATATAAAAAGCTTTTTTGGTGTAATGTTTTATCCATTAAAAACTGGATAACTGTGAAGAAACAAAGCAGTAACAGTTTACATTAGTGTCTTTGTCCAGATTTGTTAATGAAGATTAACCAACCTATTTTGCATTCCCAAATCTATCAGAGCCTAGAAATGTGGAAAATCAATCCAGAATCCTTCCTTACCATTTTACCTTGGGCTAATTAGCATTAGGCACTATACACACAAGACTGAGCCTATTAATTAGCGGTTAACCCCAAAGGTAAATGGCTAATTAATTCAATCATTTGTACTCCTCATGGGCTTTATTTCTGAGCTAGGTTTGGGATTACCTCTTACAAATGAACCTACCCGCCTCTTAATCTGTGTCAAGCCATTTTTAAAGTGCTCTCCGAAGGTGTGAGCCACAAGATAAGTGATCCTAGTGCATTGAACTAATTACTGAACACTTCACTCTTTTCTCAATATCATTCATGCCCTGTGGTACACTTGGTGTTGCTGGTATGACATTGGATATTTTGTAATGTTGATCGTTTTTAAAGGTAATATACAGTGAGGCAAAAAAGTATTTAGTCAGCCACTGATTGTGTAAGTTCTCCTCATCATGGGTACACTTCAACTATGAGAGACAAAATGAGAAAAAAATCCAGGAAATCACATTGTTAAAGAATTTAATTGTAAATCATGGTGGAAAATGATACAAACCTTTGTGAAAGAATGGGTTGCTCTCAGTATTCCAGCATGGAACTTGTGCAAAAAGCCCGGACGTGAAATTTCCTTGCTATTCTGCAGTCAACCGTCAGTGATAGACAATTTCATGCTCCCAACTTTGTGGAAACAGTTTGGGGATGGCCCCTTCCTGTTCCAGCATGACTGTGCACAAAGTGCACAAAGCAGGGTCCATAAATACATGGATGAGTGAGTTTGGTGTGGAAGAACTTGACTGGTCCTGACCTCAACCTGATAGAACACCTTTGGGATGAATAAGAGCGGAGACTGGATCCAACGTCAGTGTCTGACCTCACAAATGTGCTGTGTGTGTACAATTTTTTTTTTTACCTACAATATTGGTAAAGTTCACTAAATTATGTCTGAGTGGACACTATTTGATCTAAAGACCAATTTTAAGCATTATGCTCCATCTTTCATTGGAAACTATGACCAGATGTTCTATTAATGGTGAGTATTCTCATCACATCAAAGACACCGACATGATAGACTGTCCTATGCTGGTATAAGTGTGCCTAATAATTTGTCAATCGACATTATTAGGAAAATCTCCGTCATTAATTTGCCAAGCCGGTATCATACCAATACTATCATGTGGTCAGAAACTACTGAAAGACTAAATGTTGAACAAAACTAAAACTACCGCTAGACCAAAAGTGTATACGTATAAGCTGTACCAATAAGGTATTCATGCCTAAAAATGTAGGCAGTATGTGTACGTTGTGTTTAAAAACCCTTTGCTCTAGATGCACAATTACTAACACAACATATAAAGATCATTAATGTTATTGTGTTTATGAACATGGTGTGAGAAATATACAGCATGGCCTACATTTGTTGTTTTTAATGTGCTTTATAAATAAAGTGACATTGGCATTACCATATGAGGGACATTGATGTGTTCACCAACAAACAGAAAACATTTGCTCATTGTTGGTCTCTTTCCACTGTTTTGCTGACTGCCAACTGCCAGCACGTAGCAACAGACGGGCAAGTTGGTACTGGCATAGATACAAAAGGACCTATATGGTAGTTGAATGAAATAATCGGGTCATAAGGTTTGGTATATAATTCATAGGTGGTAAGTAACAGTATTTTGTTACTCTACTTAAGTTGTCTTAATTCTTTTTGTAATGTAGTACTTTTTACTTACTACATTTCAAATCTGTTCTTTTTACTCACTGCGTTTTCAAACTGGGCTCATTACTTTAGCTTTTATGAATTTAATTATCTATTTATTTATCTTTTTTGTTAAAGCAATCCCATCAGGCGCCAAATGAAGCACAAATTGGAATCTAGTACATGTGTAATGGGAGGAGGCAGGGAAGAGGTGGACAGAGATGTCTTGGAGAAGTCTGAGATGAGGTGGGAATACAAAGGCAGAAAAATGCCAGCATTGAGTTCCCAAGTCGGGCAGTGTGTCAGAAAAAAAACTCATCCATGGCCTTACTTGAAGGAATTCTTTGATATCTGGGTTGACAAATGCATGTTGGCAAATGCGATGCATTTTGTGTGCCCCAGAGAAACTGAGCTCATGGCATTTAAGAACTCGCTGTCCAGTTAGAGAAAACGCACTGAAGTAAGTGACGTTATGTAATTAGGTACTGCTTGTATTAATCGGATACTAGTTTTTCCATGTCCCTGTGACTGAATTCTCAAGTTTTGCAGAAGTATGTTTTACATTATGTAGTGCAGTGGAGTGTTTAAAAGAACTGCTCTAATAAAAACTGGTGAAGCTGCAGTTTGTTGGGCGAAAATGCATTGACGGTGTTTCATATTCAGTGATAACTATTCTTTGGGTTAAACATCATGATTTACTACATTACTGATTATTACCATGTCTAGTTATGAGCAATTTACAGGCACACATTTCAAAGTATTTTGTATATTTGTGTATATATATGTTTACTCTGGTTGGCTAATGATGATAATGAAATTTGTATGATTTTTGCAGATGATTCATGAAGTTGTAGTGGAAACCATTTTGTACCCTCAGTGCTGTGATGTGTACCGCTTGCCCTCAAGACATCCTATTTCAGAAATTCTTAGAAAGGCTTTTTAAAGAAATACTTTTTTTTTGTTTACTTCGAGTACATTTAGTATCTCGTACTTTTATACTTTTTATTTACTTTTATACTTCTACTTGAGGAAAAAATAGAAGCCATACTTCAACTTTTACTTGTGTTAAAAAAATTGGATTAGCAGCACTTTACTTAAGTAAAGGACTTGCTACTTCTGCCACGTCTAAATGACATGGAACGTGAATATTCACTATGTTGGAACAAACCTAGTTAGAAATGTTACTGTTTCCAGATATCACACTTGCCCATACGTGTGTCAATTCTGACATGTGCTGTTGCCATTTCTCATTTGATACTCTGTAACCTAAAAAATAAGTTCTATCAGGTTTAATGAGAAGGGTGCAGCCATATGCTGTCCTGTGCCATCTGGTCTTCTCTAGTCACTTTAGCCCCTGCTGGTACGATAATTGGACAGTGCAGTTTTGAGCTGGTGTTTTTAATGGTAGTATTCCCATTGGTTTTCATTAATTATAACTTGTGAACACTTGTGAAGTTTTTATTTCAAAAGTATCCTCCCAAGGATGCCAGCTTGATTTTTGAGATAATAACATTACTTTAAAAACCAGGATGGTTACAGTGTTAGAAAAGCTTAACATTTTAAGAAATAGGTCAAACATGGAAAAGTACATCAAAAACAACCATATATGCATTTGTACCATATTGAAAATTCCATCATTACAAATGAATTTCCACTGAACCTATGTATGTACACTTTCGTTTCGAATTGTCTATAAAGCTGCATAAATATGGCCTAAAATATCACATTTTCACAGAAGTCCTAAACATAATGTAAACTTGGTAAAGAGAACACAATTAAGCAAATGACATAATTTTGTACTTGAGCATTAATATATTGACAAAATATATTCCTCACATGAACTGCTCTCACATTTCTGTTAGATTGCAGTCAAGACTTTGACATTGTGGGCATTCCAAAACATTAACTTTACTCTTCTTTAACCATTTTTTTGTAGAACGACCTGCGTGGAACATGGACAGATGTCCTGTCACTTTCCTTTAGGATTTGGATATACTTCATAAGTCATTGTTCCATTAATAGCAGGCCCAAATCATACTACGACCACTGCCCTGGTTCACAGATGGGATAAGGTTCTTATACTTGAATACAGTGTTTCTCCAGACAAAACACTTTTCATTAAAATCAAAGCTCTATTTTGGTCTCATCTGTCCACAAAATGTTTTTCCTTGTGGATTGTCCATGTCCCATGTGATGGGCAGCAGTGTTTGGTTTGAAGAGCAATTGCTTTCTGATTGCAGCCCTGCCACGCACACACCATTGTTCTTCAGTTTTCTCCTGATGGTAGACTCTTGAACATTAACATTAGTTGCTTAGTTACCCCGGGTTCCTTTGTGACATTGTGGACTATTACATGCCTTGATCTTGAATTGATTTTTGTTGGTTGACTGAGTGAGAATGGTCTTGACTTTCTTCGGTTTATACACAATAACTGTCAGGTATAGGGCTGCAAATAATGAGGATTTTGGTTATTCGACTATTTTTTTTGGTTAGTCAACAATTATTTTTTGTAATGCCCTCCATCTCTGCTTCCTGTGGACATGGCTCTTTTTCCAGCACAAGTTTGCACACCTGTGAATGGTCTCTACCTTAACATAAGTTACCATTGCAAATTAATCCCAAATAAGTGGAGGAGGTTTATTATTAGGCAAACGTTGCTCCTATAAATCGCTGATTAACTACTGCACTTAATGCTTTAGTTTAAATATCAGAAATAGCGTTATCTTAGCGAGCACCATCCATGAAACCTTGTTTGCCGACAGGAAAAATGGTTTTCCACACGGAGTGACAGTGGACATCACGGAGTGCTTTTGGTTTAGATGTCTGCTATGAAATGAGAGCTGTGCTTTACAATGAACTTTGTTTTGTTGTTTTATTTCCTTTGAAATACTCCCATACTTATGAAACGTTCAGTCTAACGTTTTTGCCTCATTGTCATCACCCTTTCTCAGCCATGCTGGTCCCTCGGCATGACTCGGGCAGCAACCAAATTGAATGGTGTCGCTGTTGCCAACATAGATGTCATCTTTGTTGGCAGCAGCGTCACCATTTAATATGTTCTTCATTAGTACAGAATGACTTTGTCGATTGCACCGACAACTAGCCTGATGAGCATCAGCAACTGTCTTAATGAGGTTCTCCAAAAGGTTTGTCCATTGGTCCATGCCATTTATGTATTACAGACAAATGTAGATCCCCATTGTTTAAATACAACAAGGCACCCAGTCACACCTAATTGTTGTCCCATTGATTTGAAAACAACCAACTCCATTTCACCTTCAAAACTGCCAATCCTAGAGGTTCACACAGTTTTGCCATTCACAGATATGGAACATTGGCTCATTTTCCTCAATAAACAAATGACCAAGTATACCATTTTCTCTCTCTATTGTTTATTCTGGTTCTCTTTATCTACCTTTACGACTTTTGCGTGACTATTTGATCATGTTTTAGGGCATATATAAGCAAACGTTCACAAACTAGGCACCACTGTACTTCACGCTACCATATACATACAGTATGTAGTTCAGGGGTGTGCTCAAATTATTATTGATTTAACTCTGGTGCTAACTTAAGTTAAATCAGCTTGCAACTCTGCTACATCAATACAAGTGAAAAATGAATGTAAATGTGCACCCCTGGTGATCCATTGTAACATTATCTGACACGCAACTGCAGGAGTTCCTTAATTATGTAACTGAATTTCCATTGATCTGTCATGATTCAGAAAGCTGCTGCCATTTTGGAAACCATTCAACCGGCACTTTTCAGGTGAATTTCAGGATGACACGAAGTATGTAGTGGTAAGTCTTTGACTGTGAGAGTTCAAAAATATGTTCTTGTAGAGTTTTTGTGGTAGACTGAGATGAGACCAATAACAGACATTTAATGACTATAAATTTAATGAGTTATTAGGTATACGTCCATTAGCACTCTCAAACTGAGAAATATAGCAGTGGGCATACTGTTGGCCAGTTTTCCTCATTTAACCAAGCTTTTAGTATTTGCTATTCCATCCACCAGCATAACAAGCAAAATGATTTAGCTGGGAACACTGTAACCCATCAGAGCTCAAGAGTAGAGTTCTTGTGTACGTCTAAGTTTTGACTACTATTCATTACATTACATTGTTTAAGTAACTTCTGGTATAAAGTACAATGTATTATCTCTTAATAAAACATGACAAGGCTATCAGGAACATGTATATTTTATTTAATAGCTGTTTTTTCTGTTTAATATTGTCTTATAATGTAATTCTTGTAAAAGGCAAATGGTACTACAGCTTTAAGTTTGCATTGTGAAAACTGATTCATTTTTTTGTAAGTAGCTATACCGAGGTAAGCAAACTAAAGTTCCTTTAGGTATAAATGCCTATTATTTTCATTTTGATGTATTGGTAGATGTGAGTCAATAGAGAGCTTTTTGGAGTACCTACAAACTTTGTGTGGACTGGATGTTTTGTTTGTTGAGTTGAACCAAGGTTTTTTTATTTTTATGCAGATGAAACCACACTTTTTGGAAATGTGAACTTTCTATGTGTGCTGGTCAAACATTGATTTTGCAGAGTCAAGTCATTATGGCCAGATGACTTGGCATCTCAGAAACAGCAATTATTTTGAAACAGTGGTGCTCCTGGTCAGCAATAAGGAATAACTACTGACTCAGAGGGATAAATTACAAACCAGCAATACGGTGTTAAGTGCCCAAGCTCATCAATGCCTTTGTAAGGAGAAGTGTGCTCTGACCAAAGCAAAACATAGCATAATATTTAATGGTGGTTCCTGGAGGAATGGGTCAAGACACAGTGCATTACATCCTGTACAGTATGGGACTGCAGAGTTTGGTGAAAGTGCTAACTGTGCTAACCTCTGTCCAGCATCCAAAGCAAGAACAATGTGTGTGTGTGTCGGAATAGTCCCAGTTTCTTTCACATAACGTGGAGAGCTGCGTACATCTGCACAGTTTATATGGCAAAGTAACGACAACAGTATACGCTTTGAAAAGAAGCCTGGATGGTGTGTTATTGTGGTGGACTGTGGTAGCTTAGCTTTTAAGGTAATGGACTATGGGCCAGAATGTCCAGGGTTCAAAACCCACCTCTGCCAGGCTGGCATTGCTGGGTCCTTGAGCAAGGCCTTTAACCCACAATTGCTGGGATTGTATCACTTGTATCAATCTGGCTAAGGGCATCTGCTAAATGACATGAATGTAATGTTCTGCTGGGAAACCCTGAGTCTTGGCAATCATGTGGACATTAACTATGACACATGACATCTGCCTAAATATTTTTGCAGATTAGGTGGTCATGGATTTGGCTCATTGGGGTTATACGCTCAATGGGTCAGAGTTTTCAATTTGATCTGCAACAGGAAGCCAGTGGAACTCGTTAAAGAAGTGACATGAGAAAACTTTGGTAGGTTATGATCCAGACAGGCAGCAGCATTGTGAATGCTCTGTTGTGCAGTAATGGAATATGAAGGCAGACCAGGAAGCAATAGATTGCAGTAATTGAGCAGAGGGAGAGAAGGGAGTTCGTTGCCAGGAGGTAGATCAGTTCTTCTTTGTCCAAATTAAGCTTTGGAGAGTATTTTGTTTCATTTCTATTTTGAATGGAGGGAATGAGAAGTAAAGTTGAGAATCATTTGCATAGCAGGGATGCAAGAAGCTCTGGAATGAAATTACTAAGCTCAGTGATTTAGCGTTCAGGGAGAATAGGAGGGGAGCAAGAAGTGATCCCTGGGGAAATCCTACAGTAATCTTATGAAGTGATGAATGTGAAACTTGGCATGCATCAGGCAAGCACATGGCACCCAGTGCCCAAATTGTCAAGAGTGGAGATGAGAATTTGAAGATTCACATTGTCAAATGCATCTGGATGATAAGTACTAAAGACATGAAGTTTCTTGGCCCTACAAACCATTTAATAAAAATATGGGTAAGCTTTGTATGCTCCCATTTTCTTTTCAATATCATGTTTGTTGTTCTGTTGTTTCCTGTAGTACTTGTAATATAATACCCTGTATTATATTGCCTGCCCTGCCTATTTATTGTTTTGTTTGCACTGTCTTCAGAGCTGCCACATTTCATTTCACTGGACCTTTTGGATCAATGGCTAAGAATGCATATTTGACAAATAAATCCATGAATCTTGAAGCTTTGACTGCTTTGCGTTGTGAGATCCACTACATCATGTATTGCTTTCTGCTTCAAACCTCATTCTGTCTTATCTGTATATCATTAGCATACTTGAAATAATCTGGTTGTTGGCACAATGCATACTGAGTGCTGTGTATTGGTGGAATTTTATCAGTATGCATAATATGCCATTTTGAATTATCATTGTATCATGAATTATAAAGACACAGCTTTGTTTTTGAAAAATCCCACCCAGGGAATGAAATTCATGCATATAACCCCTGGCAAAAATTATGCAATTATATTGTAATATATGCACAATGCATTCGGAAAGTGTTCAGACCCTTTCAATTTTTTTCTACATGTTATGGTGCAAAAAATACACTAGACTTTCCCAATGGGGCACTCAGTACCCCATAATCACAACAGAGTTTTAGAATTAGTTGCAAATTTATTTTTACGAACATATATATTTGGATGACGCATCGTTAAGACAAACAAACTGAATAAGAGTGAACACTATGCAGAAAGTGGAGGGGTGACCAGCAAGCACAAAATGAGAAGCTCATACATAAAGGAAGAGCTACTTCTGTTGCATGGATAATGGTTTGAAAAGTCTGACACGGATCAGAAACGCGTACTTTGCAAGCTATTCCGCAGATCAGTTCCATGATAGACTTGAACACAGCTAACCTCTTTTACCACCATTACATAAATCATGTTAGAGATGCACAAATCGATCAGCTGGTGACTGGGATCGGACATTTTTTAGCGTGATCACCGGTGGTTGGATCAATCTCATGTAAACGATTCTGTGCGGCTCACGTTTAAGTAACTATTATATTTAAACACTGGTTGTTTTAAGTTTTACATATAGCACAATGATCATTCAGGGCTTAAAATGAAGTAAGCACTTGGGCCAAAATATTCATTCACCTCCAAGCTTTTATTTTTACCATTTTGGTTCCATTTGAGAACATAATGTACAGGAAAAAAATGTCAAAAAAGAAAAACATCTTTTATTTTTGCAATTTATAATGTGTGTGTGTGTGTGTGGATGCTGGTGATTGTAAATTATCCATGCTGTACATTTTATGTTTCACCAGGGACTTGTAAAGCTAAATCCAAAATTTGCAACAGATACAACAAAGTACTCAAGAGTTGCACAGCTTTTTTAGTATTGGTCACCAGGCATCTCAAAATTGTCCATAACCTCTAAAAATACAAATAAAAAAAACTATCACTATAAATCAAGTGGTTGAAGTTTTATGTCTTCTGTGACAGAACAAACTAATAAGTCACATTTCAGAGTTATTTTTCTATTTATCTGAATAAACCGGGTTGAAAACAGCCTGGTCTGTGAGGCAGCTGCGTGTTCTGGCGGAACATGGCGGACAGCTGTGTTCAGTATGTGATTTCTGGTGAATGGTTGCATGTAGATGGTTGACAAGCGGTACGCAGGTAGTCATTATAATATAAATTTTGTTTTTTTCTGTTTTGGACTGTGTAATAAGAATATTTTAAGTTATTAAGAATTATTAAGAAAATATGGGGGCGCTTCTGCAGTGAACGCATGTTCATGATGAGGCAACGTTAGAATTCAGTTGTGTTTTTATTTACTTAGTCAACTAAATAGTCTCTCTCTGTACTCTATCTCTAGCGCAGTAGGTAGGGAGACTAACGAGTATGGATGCATTTATGATACAGCCATGTCTGTAGAGTGGGGGCTCTTCAGAGCGTGCTGTTTGCAATATACATGCATAGCGAAAGGAAGCCATGGAGAATCAACTGAAAACGTTCGGATCAAGGAATTTAATAAGACATTTCAAACAGCATCACCCTGCTGAATATGTGGAATTTAGCAAAACTAACGGAGGCAAAGGGTTTAAAACTAAATGTGAGAGAACAAAGCCAGGCACAAACCAGCAGCCCCTGGTTGCTTTCTTTTGCAATGAAGTTTACATTAAAAGAAAAGTTGAACAAAAAGGTTTTTGTATGCCGTCATTTATAATTCTTAGAAAGAAAGATAATTGGCATAGTCCGGTCATGATGTTAATATAAATCAGAAAATGGAATCGGCCAAGAAAAGTGCATTTCTATTAAACATATTTATGTTACTAATTTAGATTTTGTTATATGTTTAATGAACAATTTCCACAATGTTTCTGAATAAACTGAAAAATATAATGAAATATGAGAAAGTATCTTTTATTTGCTGAGTGTATAGAATACAACATATACTAGGAAATAGGTATTTTCGTGTGGTCACTTTTATAATAAAAGCAAAACTATTCACTGAATTTACAGTAAATGTGCTATATTGTGACATGTATCGTTATTGGGATATGAAATTTTGGGTCTATTGTGAAGTAAAAAAAAAAAAAAATGTTAACATCCTCTAAGTGTGGTGGTTCAATAATAATGGTCAGGGGTTACATCTGTCTAAGTGAACATTGTGTTCAGACTTATTGCTGCACTCCCTAGAAGTGAATGCCATCTCGATGCGCATCTCAAAGGACTACTCTTCTTCCGCTTTAAAGCAATTCATGTCAGTGAGAATTATTGTCCATTTATATAAGGCTTGATACTCCATGTGTGGGCGAAGCAACTGCTGCTTTCTGAGAAAGGCTCTGTGGTCTCTACTCACTGTACAAGCTTGCAGCCCACCTGGTGAGAACTTACAAATTATATAGAGCACAGCACAAACCACAAACTGTACGAACGGTCACTTCATAACTCCAGAGATCCCTGGACTCCATCCGTGTCTGCGCTGTTTTACTCCCACATTCCAAAGACATGCACTAGTTTCTAACTAACATCGTTGTTCCTTGCTCGTGTCATGAATAGAGACTGATGCTAACATGTTCTTAAATAGACGATATCTTGAAATCATGAGCATGTAAATATACATATTGAGTCCATCTGGAGAACGTTCTCAGATGATAGTAACTCTTCGGGACATATCGAACTCCATCTTTGTGTGACCGTTCAGTACCAAATGGAAATCTTGGCAGACAGCGTATAATATTTATTAGTATGGCTTAACTGAACATAAAATATACAGCGTGCTTTTTTCTGCCATTCCATATTTAAGAGCAAGGTGTTTGAAAAGGGCAATTACATCTTGAGAAAAGCTTACGCACTCCCAACCATCCCCAAATGCAATTTCCATTCAAATTCACCAGCTGCTCAATAGTCCATTCGGGAAATGTGCTGCCTTTTGCTGTATTGGAATGCAGTGTAGGACCCTGCTTAATCTACAGTGGGACTAAACTGCTCTCTTTGCTTAGCAAACATCAGTATCCTTTGGAGCTTGTTAAAGTCTGCTGGCTTGACAAATCAATAGGTTTAGCCAAAGCAACTGCTGTCCATTCAGTAACAACTTCTGTCCTATGCTATATCACTGTTTTGTGGATTAATGCTGCATTAGACCCATCAGCTGTCTGGGTTGAATCATTATCAAAATGTTTAGAAGAAACAAGAAATGTTTGTTGATGGATTTCCAGTCTTTCTGGCAGCACCACATAGAGGGGTTTGTTATTCAGTTAAAAAAAAACATATTACGTTGTAATGAACTACACTTTTGATTTGACAAAAAAAGTAAAGCACCCAGATAGAAATGTTGTATTGCTGCAAAACTCAGCATGCAGTTATCTCATGCAGATATGTAAATGTTTACAGGTGTGGTCTGATTAGACACTGGGTCTTGGCATGAGGGGGTAAACATGCCTCCCTTGCAGTCTATAAAAAGGCTTTCAGATTCTACTTTTGGGGAGTGTACCTCTTGGTGAGAGATTGCTAAACATGCCTCTACACTGCAGTCGAACACGTTTTGCCCAGCAGTCAGACTTTGAGAGGGGCACATCATTGGACTACAAGAAGCAGGGTGGTCATTTTGACAAATTGCCCTCCATCTAGGCAGTTCTGACCTAGCTGTTAGGGGTGTTGGGAGCAGTGGTTACATTAGGGGCATGCAGAAATGGCGAACAGGCTCTGGATGGCCCAGACAGACCACCAGTAGAGAGGATCGTTTAATCCACCGACAAGCACGAGCATCTCCCACAGTCTGTTTTGTCCACCATCCAATAATCACTGTATTGTGCATTGTAACTGATGCACATAAATGTTTATGTATTCTGTGAGAGTTATTTGCAAATGAAGAAGCACTGGCTGCCTGTTAATCCTGATTTCCTCTTCACTAGGCTTTCCTCAAAAGGATATCACTTCATTTCCCTAGCCAGGTGTTACACAGTATGACAGCTTAGTTTATGAAAATAGTAAGGTAGATATAGCCACTTTCACACCATAATCTTTTCTTTCTTCCTTTCTCATTTTGCAGTGAGGAGATGGAGGGAACATGCTGAGAGTCATTTTTGTGTCAAGTGGAGAAGAACAATTATCCATCTATAAATCGCACAAAGGGGTAGCACTCCCTCTCCACTAAGTGTATGATTAAGAAACAGAGTTTGGGAAAACTAAGGGCATTACAAGTTACTTGTTTTTGTTTATTGTTATATTAGTCCATGCATAGGTTTAATATTTCTGTTCTAATATGCTATATGTGGGGACTTTCCTTTGACTGTTAAATCAGGACTACCAGACATACACAACACTAAATGTTAATAGGTTCGGGTGTCTTGATAATGTTGTAAGACAACATATTTTTTCGCTTTTCAGCAGCACAGACAGATGTATTGTTTTCTTTTTTACCTTTTACCTCCCTGAAGTTGTAGCATTTGTGTTATTTAAGCCTTATATCTCAGATTGGCTTAACACTGCAGACAGGTCTTCAATGTCACTGCGAGAGCTGGTAATACCAGATATAGTGGCTTGTACTGATCATTGCATATTTGATTTTGCACACTGTCAGAACTGTTTGTAAACTGGACATATGCAAAGATCCAGTAAGATGTCTGCAAACACAGAGATTGACATGTCTGGTAAATCAGACTGAATGACTGGGGTAAGAGGGATAGTTGAGGAGTCGTATTGGACAGAGTATCATTAAACAAAGTTCTTATTGGACGATTCATTGAAAGGATGCTGCATAATAGGAATGCTATAGGACACTTGTGCTCCACTATAGTGTTCTCCGGAATTGTGACTTATCATTGACCTTCAGAAAGCTTCAAACAAAGGCCTTTCTCCAAGTTTCAGAACATGACTCATTTGTAATAATGAAAAGATAACTCTGTCTATCTGTTCACTCATTAAACAACAACTACAATTAAACTAGTTTTTATGTTGATTATGCACTAATTATCTAAATTACACTTGAACATGAGAATGACACACACTCATAAGTGTTTATTATTTTATCATATTCTGTATTTTATTTATTATATTTTTAATTTTATGTATTGTCAATTTATTAATATCTAATATCTGCCCAAGGAGGTCGGATCCCTCTTTGAATCATTGTATTTAGAGAACTTTTCCTTGCCACAGCCATCATTTGGGGTTGTGGTCCTAGAAACCTATTAAACGAGACAATGCTCTATTGTAAAAAGAGGTAAATAAATTGAAAAATTCCCTTTCATTGCAATGTCAAAATAACTGCTGTTTGAAAGCTTACTGGATTAAGTTTCCATTGCTAAACAGCAGGGGAATTTTTATACTGTTGTATTGGGGCACAAACACAATTTAGAGGGGCAGAGCAGTAACTGCTTGTCAATCAGTGATAGGGGCACAGCTGTGCATAAAATATAAGCCTGTTAAATGCTAAATAGATTAAGTGATTTAGTACACTAAAGTGGATGTTACTCTGCCATAGATGATCAGTGAAGAACAAATTAACACTAAATAATTTGTTTACTTAATTGCATTAATTGGCATGATGTCTTTGCAGGTTTGCTGAATGCTTTAGTGGACTAATGTACTTTTGGTAGGTTATACGGTTCTAAGTGGCTAACCAAAATGTATAGTCATGCGCTATCATTGCCCTGTCTGCGCTGTGGTTGACTATCTTTTAAATACTTGCAGATGTCCATTAAAGGATGCGGAAAAATGAATGAACCCGGCTCGCCAATTAGACATTTGCAAAGATCCTAGGGTGTTCTAGGAAATGTAGTGCCTGTCTTCAAATCGCAAGGAATGTCCTGTGGTGCTTCTCAGCAATCCAGGATAAAATTGACTTCTTCCTCCTGTGATTTTAGGGGCGCACTTGCCTCACTAACGGGGGTCAGGTGATGCCCCTGCTAAACTTTTAAACTGAAATCGAAAATCACCATCTGCAATGCCATGTGCCAGCTTGAATGTGAAGCACATCACCATTGCACTCTACAGCAGTGAAAACTTCTTCTCTTGGGTGATGAATCATACTTCATTGTCTGACAAGTCTGACAGATAAATCTGGGTTTGAGAATGCTTCTTTCTTGGCTGTCATAAGTGCCAACTGTTAAATTTGATGGAAAAGAAATTCTTGTCCTGTGCTGTTTTAGTTATTTGGACTCAGTCTATTTGTTAGAATGAAGGGGAATCTTAAGGATATAAAGAGATCCTAGATAATTCCAAATATGTTCCAAAACCACTGGATTAGACTTGTTTGGGACTGGAACACAAGTTTGGAAAGTCAATTAATGTTTCCTATTATAATGAATAATTTACATTTACAGAATTTAGCAGATGCCCATATCCAGAGCAACTTGCAGAAGTTTGTGTTCTTCCTAGGAGACATTACTTCATGTTGTGTAGCTATCAGTATGGCTATGATTACATGGCTAACAACCTACAACCCAAGCATATCATCCTAAAACCCAAACTAAAGCCTGTTAAAAGTTGATGTTGATTAAAGAAAACATGGTAAAAAAAAAAAGGAAAGGATCAATAAAAGGGTATTTTTAAATGTGTGCAGTATCAGTTTTTACCCAAGTACTAGTAATTTACCCTTTATATTCAGTTACAATAATTACCTGCATTAAATATTAGTACCAGTTATTAGCAGTCTCTCAATCCATCTGCACAGAATCAAAATAATGCATGCTATTGCTCGAAATCTTCACAAAACAGATAGATTTATGCAGCCATGAACATGAAGTGCTAACAACCTTGGTAATTTGAGCACTGTAGATGCACTGCATGCTAAATGCCACTATAATAACCCCATCTAGTCCAATGTTTTTCTGGTCCTTTGTGGCTCAAATATTAATTCTCTATAATAATCATGACCAACCTGTGCAGTTGGTGACTTGATTTTGGGAGGTTAGTGAGGGCCCTACTGCTGTCAAGTACTTTATTAAAATCTCCCATCACTGTCACAGAAATCACTCCACACTCCCAGAGCAGAACGTATTCATCATTCAGCTGCCTGTGCAAATGAGTTGCCCTTGGCGTCCTACAAACCAGCCACAGCTAATATTTCAGCTTGTTGACAGGCCTACACTATTAAATGGTGGAATCTGAAATTATTTAGGCAAAAAAAAAATTCTAAGCTCAATTCATTCATTTCTCCAGGCTACCTGTTCTATGGAAAAGGTAGCCCAGAGCAACAAGAGAAGTTTTACTAGTGGACCAGAATTACATCAGACCAGCACTACCCAACACAAACCAACATACATTTTTTATTCTTAAACTTTTTAGTTTTAGTATGTGATTGTCAATACCATATTTAATCATAATTTATTGCATATATTTGGTGCTGTGCGGTGCTCACAAACCCGTGTTGGCAGGGAGCAGGACAGTACTGCTATAGTAACTTTTTGACCATACAACGAAATTAACTATTGTTTGAGGTACTGGGAAAAAACCTGACCTAAGTAAGTGAAAACACTGTAAATAAAGGCATATATGTTACATTTCTCAATATGTGTTATAACCATTATGCAATCATTAAGTCTGTCATTACAGTGGTGTGAAAAATTGTTTGCCCCATACCTGATTTCCCATTTATTTTGCATGTTTGTCACAGTTAAGTGTTTCGGAACATCAAAGCAATTTAACTATTAGTAAAAGACAACACAACTAAACACAAAATGGAGTTTTTAAAAGAAGGTGTTTATTATTAAGGGAGGAAAAAAATCCAAACCTACATGCAAAAGTGATTGCCCCCTAAACCTAATAACTGGTTGGGACAACCTTCACAGCAACAACTGCAATAACTTGCAGAGAGTCTTTTACAGAGTTGTGGAGGAATATTGGCCACTCATCTTTGCAGAATTGTTGTAATTCAGCCACATTGGAGGGTCTTCAAGCATGAACAGCCTATTAAAGGTCATGCCACAGCATCTCAATAGGATTCAGGACAGAACTTATTAGTTTCAGCTTGAGGTCATGAACATTCTCCTTCAGGATTTTTTGGTAGACAGCAGAATTCATAGTTCCATTTATCACAGAAAGTCTTCCAGGTCCTGAAGCAGCAAAACAGCCCCAGACCATCACACTACCACCACCATATTTTACTGTTGCTATAATGTTCTTTGTCTGTAATGCTGTGTTACTTTTACACAAGATGTAATGGGACACACACCTTCAAAAGAGTTCAACTTCAGTCCACAGAATGTTTTCCCAAAAGTCTTGGGGATCATCAAGATGTGTTCTGGAAAAATTGAGACGAGCTTTAATGTTCTTTTTGCTCAGCAGGGGTTTTCGTTTTGGAACTTGGACTTGGCCATGCGGGCCATTTTTGCCCAGTCTCTTTCTTATGGTGGAGGTATAAACACTGACCTTAACTGAGGCAAGTGAGGCCTGCAGTTTTTTGGATGTTGTGGGGTCTTTTGTGACCTTTTGGATGAGTCGTCGCTGTGCTCTTGGGGTAATTTTGGTCGGCTGGCCACTCCTGGGTAGTTCACCACTGTTCCATGTCTTCGCCATTTGTGGATAATGTGGTGTTTTTTCAGTTTATATTCTGCATATTCCTTAAGTGTTAGTGGTAGTTGTAGTTGTAGTTCTACAATTACAGTACAGACTGTAGTCCATCTGTTTCTCTACATACTTTAGCTCCCTTTACTCTGTTCTCTAATGGTCAGGACCTCCACATATCAGGTACTATTTACGTGGTGGATCATTCTAAGCACTGCAGTGATACTGATGTGGTGGTGGTGGTGTGTTAGTGTAGCACTGATACGTGCTGATTAGACATAGCAGTGCTGCTGGAGTAAACCACCTCAGTGTCACTGCTGGACTGAAAATGGTGCACCAGCCAAAAATGTACAGCCACCAGCATCCTGTAGGCAGCGTCTAAAATTTGAAGGCTACTTAATATTACTAAACTTCAATATACTCTCTTATTGATTCTGAGAAACTGATTCAGGCATTTATAACCTCAGAGTTGAATTACTTTAACACCCTACTGACTAGATTCTATAGTAAATCTATAAGCAATTTCCAATTACTTAAAATGTGATCATATCAGTCCTGTTCTGTCAGCTCTGTGCCGGTTACCAGTTAGATTTTGCATTGATTATGAAAAACTCTTCGTAAAATATAAAACTCTACATGGTCTGGACCCATAGTAGAGTCTTACTACACAGCTCATCTACTTTGTTCACAAGATGCAGGACTACTTTTATTTTCTAGAATTGTAAAGGTCACAGCTGGGGGAATGGCATTCATATGGCCCCCAGCTATGAATTAACCTTCCCAGACGTTGTCGGTTAGACTTTAGTCTGGGATGCATGGCTCTGGTTCCGCTGGCTGGGGTCTGAGATCATCTTGGAATTCCTGCTCTGTCATGTCTTACTCATGCTACACTTTCACAAACAGTTCTGTTAATAGAGTGACAATGACTGTGTCAAAACTGTCAATGACTGTCTTCATAATCTCACTAGCTACATATTCTGTTTTCTCCGAGTTGTTCTTCGGGTACCAGTTTCAATCCTCATACTACCTGTTTTTCTGGCACCAGTCCTGGCTCCACTCGATGTTCTTCTGATAAAATCCAGCTCTCTTTTATCAGATTGCTTAAATCTTATTTCTAGGCTTTATTCAGAGTATGCTGTTTGCATGACCACTTGATTAATCAGAAAACTGCAGAAATTCAATTAAGATCGGATTATTAAGTGCATGTATACACACTCATTTTAAACACAAAGCCTGGATATTGAGAGTTTCTAATAATGACCTGGAGGAGTTTGAGCTGGAGGCAACTGGACTTGGTTCTTGAAGACGTTTCACTGACAAAGGCCCTTTGAGGTAGCTACATGTTTTAAGTGTAACCTTGATGTGTGCGTATGTTCCTTTTCTTTCCCTCTATTTTGGAGGGAATGCTCCGTGTTAGGTCTGATGTTAGGTCATGATAACTCTAAGTTTGTGTTCCAATGTGGTGGCAGGTACTGTTTTTTGTCTGTGGGTTTCCAGTAAATCTCAAATCTGAGGCTTCCATCATCCTCTCTTCCATGGTATCCTCCCTGATGCACTTGATGTTTCTGTCCACTGAGTTGACGTGTTTGATGAAAGCTTCTACTTTCACCATCAGCTTCTAGAACTGAAGAAGCCTTTAGGATGAGATGTGAAATGTTTTCAAGAACCAAGAAGGCTTCCAGTTGCGTTCAGCTCAAACACTCACTACCATCATCTGGATGACTGCAAACCTACACAAACATGTTTCTAATAAAGTATAACATATAGGACTCTGTATGTGTAAACATTGAAACCTATTGATTCTGTACCTCTAATAAAATGTAAACACAGAAACCTGTAGATTCAGAACATCTAAAAGTATAAAAACCCAAACCTGTATCTGCAGACTCTTTAATAAAATGTAAACCTAGAGTCAATGATAATTGCTTTCAAGCATTGACATTTAAATGTTATTACATTAAAGCTTTAAAAACAGCTACTCAAAAGTGTAAATGCTGTATTATACAGATGGAACAATGTTTCAATTCAAAAGCATTTGGATGCAGAAGTTTCATATAAACATTTAAATGCAGGGTATATAATAAGTACTTTGACTGGAAGTCTTCCATTTCACAAATCATTGGTTCATGACCTGAAAGACAGAGTTTGTTCAAGAGTAGTGAATTAAGAAAGTTCTTAAAGAATATTGTTGACTTCTTCTAATTAAAAAGTGTATTATGCATGCAAAGGATGGTGTCTTAAACTTTGCACCGAAATATATTATAGATTATATTCTTCACATGCTTCAGAATGGCGATTGATATAGTGACCTTGCAACTTTTAAAGGCATAATACATAATTTTATTTTCTGCCTTTAAAAATCTTTCAGAGACCAATATTTAGCTTGAAGGCATTAGGAGATATTTTACTAATTTTGTTTGTTGGTAATATGACACTACAGTTTCTTGGTAATCCTAAACATTAGTACATTCTACAGGTAATACAGTTTCATTAGGTACTCAGAAGATGTGATCTTTTTGCTTAACATCCACCATTCACAAGGAGAGTACCAAAATTGCCTCAGAACAGCTATCACCCTGATAGCCTACAAAACAAGGAGAGAGTGAGGAATCATTAATTCATGAGAGAAGTCAGCTCAAAGGATCAAGTGCAGCCCCTTGAGGGCCGCAGTTAAATCGATTGAGCTGGATTTCCCACAGCAGAAATGTCTGGAAAAAAGGGGTAAGGATATTTGATGAGGTGGAGTTCTGATTGGGGGCTCACCAGTTTGGCGATAAATCAGCATGATCATTAAGACTTGTTGAAGTATGTTCTGTAGATCAAAGAACTGAGTGCAAAGTAAAAGTAGTAAAACCTGTAATGCATACTGGCTCTCTGTCACTTGGTACCATGTCTTAATGAGTCACGCTTGTGTTTTATAGAACCACCTTGTTACTATGATTTGTGCAAGGGTTCAAATACAAATTGCAGTCAATTCGCTAACAAGTCAGTTAATTCGCAACAATAAATGCTTTAAACATAGTGCATTCCCCCCTAAAGTCTGTCAACTGGGCAAAATGTCTTTGAGTGCATTGCTGAAGCATATTTAGCAGTCACGATTTCTCAACAAGAGGTACACTACACAAAAGTAGCCTCTGAGAGCCTTTTTATAGACAGCAGGAGAAGTATTGTTGCACCATCTTGTGGTAGGACCCAGTGTCTAATCAGACCACACTTACTTACACAGATAGCAATACAACATTTCTATCTGGATGCTTTATTTTTTTTGTTAGTGAGCATAAGGAAGAAGAAAACAGTATGAGAATTCAGACAAAGGAATAATAAACACAAGAGATTCTGAACTCCCTGAACAGTGGAAGGAAAACTGAAACGCACCTCATCAAGGATGATGAAAGCTGATTAATCAGCTACAAGGTCTGAACATCCAGCTTAGGAGGACTTACAACAGCATACTAAGAAGCAGTGCAGATCAAGGTCACACTTTTGAAAAAAGGTTGCAAACAACCACACTGTATATAGTAGGAGCAGCCAAGTATAGAAGCTGGGAAATTTGACAAGAATCTAGGTGTGGGAAATATTACAGGCTTGCTAGCACACTATATGTTCCCCAGAGCAGGACCCAAAAAAACTAGCAAAACAAACCACGAAAGGCATACTCATGCAATGTCACACAAAATGAGGCAGAGAGGCACCGGTATAAAATGCTGTCTCATTGATGAGGATATGGGTGACAGTTATTCACTAACACCCGTTATTAACTTGTACCTGAATTAACCAAGAGGTGTTAGTTCTTAAAAAGACAGACCTGTCCTTTGCCAGTCAAATGTGGCAAGATGGCAGACTGCAGACAACAAATAACGCACCCAGATAGACATGTCTGCTGCAAAACGTGGCATGCAGTTATATCTCAATAAATTATTACAAGTATGGTCTAATTAGACACTGGGTCTTGCCACAAGAGGGTGTAAAATTGCTTCCCACGCTGCTCTATAAAAAGGCTCTCTGAGGTCTCTGCCAGATTGCAACACTTTTTTGGCTTCTGCCAGATTTATCACCAATAAAGCATTCATGGAACCAGTTGGAACACCAGCTTCAGCAAGCTATGAATGTGCAGGATCTACAGACCCTGCACTCTGAGAGCCTTTTTATTGGGCAGTGGAGGGAGCAATTTTTGTGTGTAGACCACACCTGTAATCATTTACACATCTGCCTGTGACATAACTGCATGCAAAGTTTTGCAGCAATCCGTACACCGATCACGCATTAAATTATGACCATTGTCCATTTAGAAGCACTTGTAGTTCATCTGTTTCTCTACATACTTTGTTCGTACCCTGATGATGCTTGTGGCTGGACATTTTTGGTCTGTGGAATATTTTCAGTCCAGCAGTGACACTGAGGTGTTTGACCTCCAGCAGCACTGCTGTGTCTGATCCACTCATACCAACACGTCAGTGTCACTCCAGTACTGAGAATATCCACCACCCAAATAGTAACTGATCTGACCTGCATCTAAAACGGTAAATACTATGATAACTATATTGAAGACAAGAAATAGAAATAGGATATTCAAGTTTGTTCACATAGGAACATTTAATCTAAATCACGGTTTGGTGTAGTAGTCACAAAGATCACGATTTTGCCCTAAAATACGCAGTATTGTGGTGCCTCTAAAACTGCTGTAGAATCCTGCTTTCAGTCAGTACATCACTGTAGATAAAATATTCCTGGATGTTCAATACTGTATCTAGGGCTAAAACAACTTCTTGTAGCATATGGTCTATCAAGACATGTTAATAAATATTCCTGTCTGCAAGGCTAAATGAAGATACAAGATCAGTACTCAAACATTTATTTGAATACTGACATGTGTGTGGCTAAACAAAAGAGTTCAGATTCCGCTGGTGTAAAATCGTCAAAATAAGCAGGCACTGATGTCTAGACTGTCTAATCACAGCCTAGTCTTGAGAACAGTCTTTCAGCTTTGAAGCACAGATGGCTCTGATTTGTCTTGTTCTTTTCTTTCCTTTTTGGGGGGAAATTGCTTGACTCCGTGGCATTTGTACAGGCTGTGGGAGTAAATGGCCTTTAATAACCATGAAAAGTGTAAATTGGGCTTGTAAGTACTGACTCTAGACACCCTCATTAATTTCTCAAATTAAAAAATGAATGTATTGTTTCACATGCTGAAAGAGAAGTTCTTGACTTCCAAGACCCCCATTCCACTCCCACCACCACTAACAATAATGGATCCTGAAAAACACCGGATAATACAGAATCATATGTATAATATATACTCATTGACAAAAATAATTGAATAACACACCCACGCAGAAATGTCAGACTGCTGCAAAGCTTGGCAGATGTGTAAATGATTACAGGTGTGGTCTGATTAGACACTGGGTCTTGCCACAAGAGGGTGTAAAAGTGCTTCCCCTTCTGCTCTAATAAAAAGGCTCTCAGAGGCTACTTTTGGGTGGTGTAGCTCTTGGTGAGAGACTGCTGACTGCTAGACACATCTCTTCGAAGCACTCGAAGACATTTTGTCCAGTTGACAGACTTTGAGAGGGGCGCCTTATTGGACTGGGAGAAGCAGGATGGTCATTTCAATGAATTGTCCACCATCTAGGCCATCCTAACCAAGCTGTTAGGAGGTGTTGGGAGCAGTGGTTCAGTGAGTGCACACACACACGGTGAACAGGCTCTGGACGGCCCAGACAAGCATAAACAGCTGCAACAGTTTTATTGTCCACAATCCACACACAGTTGGCACCTTCACTACACACCCCTGTCTCTGCCATACCATTTCCAGGAGCCAAGCAGAAAGAAATTTGTTGTCTCAGTGCCCATTACGTGACAGCCACATAATGTAAATGAGATACCTGGAATACTGCAGATGGAACAGTATCGTCTTTATTAACAAATCAAGGTTCTGTTTGGGATCTGACAATTGGGGTTTGAGTATGGAGGCCTCGTGGTGAGCACATCAATCCTGTCTTTGCTATGGAGTGACACACGGCCCCAACTGCTGGTGTGATGATCTCAGGAACCATCGCATACAATAATCGTCACCCCTATCAGTGATACAAAGGACACTAACAGATCAGCAATATGTGCAGGACATCCTGTGGACACATGTTGCCTCTCATGGCAGGGCTAACAACTTATTGCTTGTTGACTCACAGCAAGGGTTTCCCAGGAATTTCTCAGACAGATTCCAACCCTTCCTTTGCCTGCCCGGTCACCAAATTTATCTCCAATCGAGCATTTATATGGCCGCTTTCACAACCTGTGTGCAGAACCTACAGGCACAGCTGCGACATCTGTGGGCAAATATGGTGCAGGACACCATATGGAACCTGTTTGCCTCCATGCCCAACTGTATTTCATATTGTATCCAGACTGCAGGCGGACTAACAAGGTACTAGAGCCTTCTTTCATTTGTACAGTTTTCTCCAGTACATGTATCCTTTCGCTCTTATATCGTAATCACTTCTATGGATCATCATTATATTCACACATCGTTATACTCACACACAAATATTCATGTTTTTTGTCAATGAGTGCATTTTAAAGAGAGGTGCGTCACATGACAGAATTGCTAGAGGAACGTGTTTCCAGGTGCAGAAGTGTGCATGAGTATGGCTAAAAATATAGCACTATTGTTTTAGAGACACTTAACATGCCCTCTTGTTTATTTTGTAGTTAATTTATGGACTGTTACGACAAAATAAATGACCAGTCACTACTGAATTGTACACCTGTGTACTTGTTGTTCTTGCAGGCAGGCAGAAGAATACATGACCACTGGGTATTACCCCAGAGTGGAAGCATATAGACACTTGCCTTGGCCCTGGAGTAATACCAACAGCTCCCTTGAGTCACCTGACTATGGTCAGGTGGCACGAATCAGGAATAAAAGGTAACACGTGCATACTAACATGCTACTTAGAATGACCCACAATTTAAAATGTATTAAATGGTTTCTTTTTTAAGTTTATAATTTCAACTGTGGTAAACTGCAGTAGACTGAAACTGCGGGACGTGAATCCACGGAAAGGAGAATCCATACGATAGGATAATATATATTACATGGTAGGTGAACTGTCAGTTCTTGTACCTGTTGGGTGTAGGAGAAATCTTCAGGAGTAATGACATAGGCAACTGTAACAAGGGACATTTCATTATAGCCAGATGACTGGTTCAGAGCATCTCCTAAACAACAAGGCTTGTGTGGTGCTACCAGTCAGCAGTGGTGAGTTCCTAATGTCTTGAGGAAGGACAAAACACAAACTGGCCACAGGATGAGACTCATCCAAGAATCATTGAAGTGTGAGTGTAAGAAATCTTATCCCATATGGTCCAAATGGATAGACGAGAAAATGTAGTACAAGTCACAGAAATGTTTAATGATATTTACGGAAGGAATGGGAATGCAATGCCCCCTGCTGACTACGGGGCTGCCTAGTTACAGACTGGTCAGAGTCCTTACCATACTAACCACTTTCCACCACCAAAAATGCCTACAATAGGCACACGAGTGTCTAAACTGGGCATTGGAGCAATTGAAGAAGGAATTCTGCTCCAGTGAGTCCCATTTTCTCTTCCATGATTGGACAGTCAAGTACATGTATGCCATTTAGCTGTGGAAGTGATGGCACCAGGATATACATTTATTCATCAGCTAGTAGAAACTCTTATCCAGAGTGTATAAGAGTTGATACAACTGATGTAAGAGTTTATGCCATTGATATAAATGTACAATCCAAACAATTATGGGGAATTGTCATCAAGAATCCAAAAGCTTGGCAGAAGTGGGATTTGAACCCTGGACCTAAAAGATCCACAGTCCACAGCACCTTAACGGTGCCATCACAGTCCCACACAGTAGACTGGGCATTCATGTTGATGTTAATTTGGTTTGCACAGTGTTTCCTGAGCAGACCAGGTGGTTTTAACCTGACTGGTACATTCATTCTGACTGGTACATTCATAGCTACGATTCTAAAGCCACCAATGTTGAAGCTCTTCCTTAGGTACTCTCAAGTTGCTGTTCACACTACACCATGGGAAAGTTGAGAGTACTTGGAGGATAGCTCTGATTGTGTTTTGATTTTGCAGCCTACGGCAGTAGTTTAGCCAGAGCAGGATTTAAAGCAAATTTGATCAACAAGTCAGAATTTTTATTCACATAACACCACATCAGTAATGTAGGGTACTATAGTATCTCTCTGTCTAACTATCTCTTGTATAGTCTATTGTTCTATTTCTTTTTCTGGAAGCCTTTGTTTCAATCCCTTTACTGGAAGTCTTTGGCATTTCACTTATATTTTATTGAACACATATCAAGCATTTTAAACATACACATTTATAAATACATTTTCTATAATAGATAATAAATTTCTGCAAAACATGCAATTATTTTGGAAGCAGATATGTAAATGGCTACTGCTGTGGTCTGATTAGACATGGTGCTGTGGAAATTTGATCAACTGTGAGACTGTGGTAGCCTAGCGTGGAATTGTGGGACTGTTGTAGCCTAGCGGTTAAGGTACTGGACTATGGAACAGAAGGTCCAGGGTTCAAATCCCACTTCTGTCAAGCTACCACTGTTGGGTCCTTGAGCAAGACCCTTAACCCACAATTGCTTGGATTGTAAGACTGTATCAATTGTAAGTCCCTCTGGATAAGGGTGTCTGCTAAATGCTGTGCCTCCTGTTTTATGTTTTTTGACTAAACAATCAGTAGTCTTAATATTTTTTATTGGTATAATGTGAGAACATATTCAGTAATCTCCAAGAGCAATCATAATGGAAACCGGGGAAATGCTGACTGTAGATATTAATGTAGGTGTAATGCTTTTCATGCCACATGTCTTCTGTATATAATCTTTAACAAACGGTTGGGTTGGCTGATTTTCTAAATTCATTTAGCTGTTAAAAATGCAAGCTTCACGCAGAACTTAAACATAACTTTTTGCAAACTGTCTTTTTTGGTAAGGTATCAAATAAGGTAACTTACATGACTTTTTAATGACTTATTAAACTATGTAAAACTTCCATTTAAATTCGTTCCCTGTAGAGATCGCGCTATGCAGAACATGTAATTGTAACGTCAACAGTTCCTTGGCTGGTCACAGCACTGTGCGACAGCAGAGGAGACGAGCTGGTTCACTTGAGTATTTGAAACACCTACTGCTGGTTTGCTCAGAAGAGCTGTGTGAGATATTCTGATCAGCTCACTTCTGATCCTTACCTCACTTTTTCGTGACTTTGCATGTGGCACTATTGAATTTCTATCCATTCCTCTTATTCTCACTGTTGGGTACTTTTCACTCTTCTTTATAGCGCTCGCTGTGCGTATGGTTCTTGCCGTGTTCTCAATTTAACTCCCTTGGGGAGCTTACAAGTGCTCTCTTGGCTTTTTTTCATTTTGTGTGAACCTGGCTTCTTGTTTTCTATTTCCTTCACATCAGTGTCACCCACTTTCTAGGTTTTTTAATTTCTAGGATTGACCTCACCATTACAGCCCATCCTCCTCAAGGTTTGAGGGGTTGTCCAGTCTGAGATGCCTTTCTGAACACAGGCAATGAGCTACCCTAGACAGGGTACCAATACATCACACACACACATTTCTGCTCATCTATTCCAGCATGACTGTGTACCAGTGCACAAATCAAAGTCCATAAAGGCATGGCTGGGTGAGGTTTGGTGTGGGAGAACTTGACTGGCCCACACAGCCCTTTCTTCAGCCCCACTTTTGGGTGTGAGTCTGGCCCTCTTGTCCAACATTAATGTCTGACGTCACAAATGGGACAAATGTGGGACTGTGGTGGCATAGTGGTTAAGGTACTGGACTGTAAACCAAAAGATCCAGGGTTCAAATCCCACCTCTGCCAAGCTGCCACTGTTGGGTCCTTGAGCAAGACCCTTAACCCACAATTGCTTGGATTGTAAGACTGTATCAATTGTAAGTCTTTCTGGATAAGGGCGTCTGCTAAATGCTATAAATGTAAATGGTATTCTAGATGAATGGGCAAAAATTGCCCCTGACCCACTCCAGAATCTTGTAGAAAGTCTTCCCAGAAGAGTGAAAACTGTTATATTGGCAAAGGGAGACCAAGTCCATGTTAATGCTTATGGATTTAGAATGGGACCTCATAAGACCTTCTGTAGGTCTAATGTGTAGGTGTCCCAATACATTTGTCGATGTAGTGTAGCTGTCCTTTATACATACAATTATTGACTGTAATTATTGTCACCCCTGCCTTACTCTATCTGTCAATAGAACATAAACCTGTCTGGAGTCATTTCAGTTTCATTAGACTGTACTTTAAATGCTCTTAAAGAACTTTGTAAACTTGTTTTAGAAAGCTATATATAAGTAAAAGTGCTCATGATGTTCTTCATAATTTGATAAAAAAGCACAAATCTTTTCAGCCTCCATCTCTATCTACTGTTAATTTGTTTTCTTGGTCTTTTCACCTGCTCGCTTTTTCACAGACGCCCACATATAAGACCTCAAACTAAGTCCTATGGATGATAACCAGACATCGGAATTCAGTGAGATATGTTGCCTCTGACTTACAGTTCTATCTATGCTCGTCACTGTTCTCTAATGGTCAGTATGTACAGCTCTCAAGGTACAAATCTAAGCAACTGAGGTTTTTTTTAAAAAGGAACAACAGAGTCGGGATTTAAACCCTCAACTTTCTTGGTCAATAGTCTAGTAACTTGACAATAATTTTAGAGGGAATTTTATATAGACGCATTGATGTGACTCTGATTTACTAAGATATACAATATAAATACTAGTTTCAAAGACCCCCGGTTCCATGCAATCCTCTTCCTGTTAGCAGTTGTATTACTTTCGGCCCTTGTTATCGCTTACTTCTTTTCTGTTCTGTCTTCTCCAGTTTCTATGGCTATGTAGCAGCTCATCTGCTCAGCACTTGCACGCACTGCACACACCACTGCTTTGCTTTATTTTGCAGACCCTGTACAAGCTTACACCTGTGTCCAATCTGACACCTCATCAGCGGTACTTAATAAGGGCTTTTGCAGAGACAAGAACCGGGGTACAGGATATTGTTTGTGCTGAAACGAGGAGTCCTCTGCTCCTAAGTGTATGTATGGTCTGAATCCGCAGTTGCTTGTCATTGATGCTTGTCCAACGCGTTTTTTTTTGGGACACCAAAGACCTTTTTGCGCCTTGACACAACCCCTGGGGGCTCTCTTTGCCAATCCGACACTGATGCCTGTGAACTCTCTATTTCAATTTCTGCTGTTCTGCTCTCCCTAGTCACCTTTAGCGTCTTTCCCCAGGGCTCTAGTCAGCTCCTGCCTCCCTAAAGTCACCTTTAGAGCGTTTCTTTTCCTTTTTTACTTTAAAGCGTCTTTTTTTCCCCAGGGCCTCTAGTCCAGCCTCGGACCCGGACCCACCCCACCTTCCCTGACCAGTTTTTTCAGTCCTCCTCTCCTCTCCCCCGCGTCTTTCCCCCGTCCTTGCGGTGTGCCCCTCCTTGTCTTTCTTCCCTCTTGCTCTCTGCTCCCTCGTCTCGTAGCCCTCCTATCCCCCTCTCTCTCTCTCTTTCTCTCTCTCTCTCTCTCACTCTCTCTCACAAACTCACTCTCACACACTCTATCTCCCTCTCTCTCTCTCTCTCGCTCTCTCAAAACAAGAACCAAAATAAGTTTGTTTAAACTCTTGAATAGATTACCTTAATAATAAGCTTATGTCAACTTACAAAGAATTTGGTCTAGACAAAGACTCACATCTTTAGAAACACCGAGATCTGTGTTTGGAATACATCCACATCCAAGAACTGGTAAAAATTTGCTTGCTTATATTGTCTATGGGACAAAAAGGCACAATATTTTAGTAAACTTCAAGCATTGCTAAGAACTAAAGCATTAAACTGATAACTCTACTAAATTTACATATTCAGCCAAAAATGGAAAAAAAAAAAAACCCTCACTACAGCAGTGTTGGTAGATACTTTGTGTAGTAACAGGACACAAATGTGTGCTCCTCTCTAGGCTTGTTATGGTCCACTCCAAACTCACAGTTTCCCAAATCCTCACACTAATAAATATTTGTATTGTAGGAGTGTATACACAGGCTGAGAATGTGGGTTGCTGAAGTTTATCGCAGATTACCCTGTCACCAGAGGAATTCATGTAAATCTCAATTGAAATGAAATGTGTATCTATTTATAATGGGTTTATGTTTATATTAGGCATTTTAAAGGTTTATGTTTAAGTATGTTTTTAGAATGATCTGCACTACATGGCCAAAATTATATGGTTGTTAAACATCTCAAATCATCTCAATGGTCAAAAAGATGGAATTGCTGCTTTAACAACTACAATTTCTATGAAAATGACTACTGGGATTAACTCCCTTTCAGCCACAAGGGCATTTTTAGGTCAGGCAATAATGTTAGAACAACTTGCTATATGTTCCAGTTGAACACAAAAGAAGGAACCAAACACAAATGTATCCATAAAACCACCAGATTGAGAAGAGAAGACATTTGTAGTATCTAGTAATTTTCTACGGCAGTATCCATTATAGCATGGCACATGATTATCTTAGGTTTGTTTGCAGCTACTCTGCCATGAAAACAAAATTATAAGGGTCTTTATAAATAGTTCATATTTTCACATTGATTGTACAGGTAGTGTGAAACCTGAGTGCTTAACAGATGCTTCAGTAAACATCTAGGACCATATTCATAAAGATTCTTAGTTCTAAGAGTTGCTCCTATTGACAAAATTCTAAGAATAATCCTAGAATTGTGCAACATGTTCCAAAAAAGGTTGAGACAGGGATACTTTAGGGTATTTGAGGAGTAAAGATGGGCAGAGGATCTCCCTTTTATCAACAAATGTGTAAGAGTATTATTGAAATGTTTTAAAACAATGTTCCTCAAAGAAAGACTGGAAGGAATTTACATATTTCAGTTCTTACTTTTTGTCCACTGTGTGATGGTCCATCCCAGATGCCTCCGAGCCCAGAGAAGTCGAAGCTGCTTCTAGACATGATTAACATAAGACTTTTTTTTTTTTGCACAGTAAAGTTTTAAGTGCCATTTGTGAATGTAACTCCGTACTGTAGTGCATGCAAAAGGTTTGAAAAAGTAATGCCTTGCCCATGTGGTTCTATCAGCTTGTCTGAAATGCAGGAATGGATGTTTATTAACAAATGAAATGAAGTTGACCAGAAAAAACTAAAATATCTTGTGTTCATACTGTTTGCAGTGACACAACCTAATTCGGATTCGGTCTGGTTTCGGTCTCTGGGTAAGGTGGACTTGGAAATTGTGGAATGTGTTTGTCTGATTTAATGTTAATTATAAACTGACTTTTTTCTGTAGTTATTGAATATCAACAATTCATATAAATCAGAATAAATCTCTATATTTACAAACTATATCATGAAATATTATATTATTTATTAATTTATATCATGCATGATGACTGATTATGTATGTGAAGTGAAATGATGACATTTTTTCTGTCTTCTAGTTATTCTTGTATGATGGGAAAAAAAAAAAATCTTAATCTGGTCTCAGTCTCGTCTCAATCTTGGCTTCTCAAAGTCTTGGTTTTGATTCTGACTTGATGTGTCCCAGTCTTGGTCTTGACTCGGACTTTGCTATAGCAGTGTTGACTACAACATTACTTGTAAGTATAAAAATGATGACGTCTCATTGAAGTTTCTATCTGAATCTCCTTATGACGGTTGCGTGGTACATTCTTTGAATGACTGCAGTTGAGCATCATCTAAATGTTTAATTTATTGTGCTTTGTAATGTGTTTTGCCATCAGTCTGAAGAAACTGCAAATTTTTGGCAAGTACAGAAAAATAAACTTTTGTTCTTTGACAACATTAGGTTTCTGAGCACGTAATATTACAAAAGAAGGCTGTTTCTTAGTGCACCATAGGGAACCTTTGGCCATACAACATTGCACATGGTTGCGAAAATCAGATAGCATTGTCATTCATTGTGTTATATGGATACATCAATTTTCTAAAAAATTCAGTTACTCCATTATGTTCCAACCTAGTATACATCAGTATTTGCTTTCCTAATTATAACATCCATTAATCCCATTTTTCCAGACCCTGTTTGCATTTCATTATGAATGTGTACTTTCAGAAAGTGAGGATTATCATCCCTTTGTGTGGCTTCCACAAATTTATTGATGAAGGGTGAGTATCTCATCAAGTAAGTGGGTGTGGCTGGCAATCTGTGTAAACCTACTGTCTGACTGTGTACGGCAGATAAGAGGCAGATATGGACGGTGTCCTTCAAGGCTGTCAACTGAAACTCCTAAATCAAATTCAGAATGAATGTGTGAATAAAACTGGCAAT